>VZRO01002390.1:2235-20084 GCA_013397915.1 Daphoenositta chrysoptera
CTCCGGGCTGGGCTCGGTGACAGCGCCGGGCTCGGGGCGCTCGCTCGGCGCGGTGGCCGCGGCCACCCCCGGCGGGGCCGCGGGGACACGGGGACGCGGGGACGCGGGGACACGGGCTGGGGACGCCGCGCTGACACCTCCGGCGAGGCAAAATGGAATCGGGCCGGCCGGCTGGGCACCCGCCGCCAGCGAGCGAGGGAGGGAGGGAGGGAAGGAAGGAAGGAAGGGCGAGAAAAAATCGCAAAGATCCACGCAGAGAACAACAGCAAAAAAATAGCGACAAAAGCCCCCGTGCCTACCTTTGCCGGGGGCCAGCGGGCAGATCCCGGAGCGCGTGGGGTCGGTGGCTGTTCCCTTCTTTATGAAATGTTCGGCTCAGCCGGTGCTATTTGCATTCTTTCATTAGCACCTGTTTCAAGTAAGGAAGGAGAAAGCTCATTGCGAGATCAGCTTCCTCTCCGAATAAATTATTAAAAAATTTTAAAAAAAATAAAATAGAGAGAAGATGCACGCTGCCAAATAATAATAACGCTAATAAAAATCAAAAAAATGCCACATGGATATTAAAGCCCAAAGTAGGCAGTTTAATAATGGGAGGTCTTGCAGGTTGTGAGCATGCTCCAGCCGGAACAAATCCTTCCTCTGTTATTCCTCTGAATAAAAATAAACCACGATCAAGAAACCCAAACGGAAGCTTCCTCCTAGAATCCCTGCTGCTGAAAAATATGTAATAAATTCAGCCCGAAGACGCAGACTCTAATCAGCAGCTGTTTTCTGGATCCAAAGCCAGCCAAAGCCTCTCTTGTCTTTTCCCACTATGAGTCGAGGCCTTTTTGAAAAGGGTTTTAACCTTTTAAAGACACAGCGCACCAATTATCACTTCTGGAGGACTGTCACTCACGGCGCAGGGAAATTAATAAAGCGGCAGCGGTGGCACAGCCGGAGCACGGGGAGGTGTGGTTTGCCCTGCCAGCAGTGCCTCGGGGATATTATTGTATGATTATTATTTTTAATCGGACCCCCTCCCCTTCGGGGAAATAATAATAATAATAAAGTGCGAACTCGCCAGCCGGCCCTGGGATAAATGCAAAGTCATTATAAAAAGGAGCAGCTGCCGGATGCCATTCCCGGAGTTCTGCCGTGGCTCCTTAGCGGGGTTAAATTTGTTGCGAGTGAAATTTTCGGGATTAACAGTTTCCAGCCCGGCCGGGGCTGGGAGAGGGTTAACGCCATGCACAGAGCAGCTCTGTCAAGTGCTTCCCATCAAACTGAGGACCGGGCTGCGAAGTTTGAACCGAGCAGCTCTGGCACAGCAGCACCGCGTCCTTCCAGGGCTGGCATTTCGGGTTTTTACCAAACCCCACCAATCCCCCCCAAAAAAAAAGCGCTCAGCCCTGCGCCAAGCAGCGCCGGCGGCCCCGTGTGCGGCACAGCTCGCCGGGGACAGCGCCGAGCCCGCGGGTCTGGGGCGAGGGGCAGACCCCCAAAGCTGCGCGTCCCCGGGCCCAGGGCAGCGCCCCCGGCCGTGGTGCAGCGTGCCCGGCCCACCTGGGTGGCGGCGGCATCCTCCCGCTCGGGGCTCGGGGCCATCCCGGGGTGCTGCGGCTCCGCCGGCCGCGCTCGCNTGCCGACGCCGCCGGGGGCAGAGGGCGCGGGCAGCGCGGGGAGAGGGGATTTGGGGTTCCGTGCCCCTCCGGCCGGGCTCCGGAGGGAGGGAGCTGCCGGCAGCTTGACCTTGAGCCGCGCGGGCGCGGAGGAGCGCGTTCCGGCCGGGGGGATCCGGCACCGCCGCGCCGGGAGCCGCCGGCCCGGGCACCGGGGCTGCTCGGAGGGGTGAGCCCTGAGAAATGCACCGTTCCTGCGCTCTCCACCCATTCGCGAGGCATTTTTTTGCAGCTCGGCCGTTACTTCCAGACCTTTCTAAGATGTATCGGTGTTTTCTTTATCTTTTAAAGAGCTGGGAAAGCTGGGATTTGGAAATAGGGGCTGTCTGAAGCTGCCCTGGAAGTGTCCAAGGCCAAGCTGGACGGGGCTTGGAGCAGCCTGGGATAATGGAAGGTGTCCCTGCCCATGGGATGAACAGGATGGGCTTTAAGGTCCCTCCCAACCCCAACCAGTCTGGGATTCTGGGATTCCATCCCCAGCTCAAGTGGGAACACAGCCCAAGGCTTCTCCTCATCTGATCATTTTCCTTCTCCAAGCAGGTGAGAAATAAAAAAATAAATCCAAAAAGCCTTTGGAAACGAAGGGATGGAATGGCATAATGGAATAATCCTGATGAAAACCGGGATCTACCTCCCCTGCAAACACCTGGAAATGGAAAAGGAACACGTCCAGGGACGATGGAAAATGTTCTCCTGAGGAACAACGGAGCCACCTCTGCCTGCTGGGCTCTCCGGGAGTGGAAGGAACTGGGGAAACACGACAGCCAAAAGCCAACTCTTATTTCCTGGCTGCTTACACGAGGATAAAAAAAAAATTGCATTGTCACAGAAACTAAAGAGGATTTGATGCGGCATTTGTGGCACAAATCAGCTTAGGGAACCTGCGGTTCTCTGCTGATTGGGGAAAAACTCCATGGGAAATGGGCAACAGATTGGATGGAAGAGTGAAAAGCTCCAAAGGCTCCTTCCCTGGCCATGAGGAGCAGCCTGGAGCCCAAGGCTCATCAGCAAGGGGATGCTCCTGCACGGGGAGCCTGGTGGTCACCACTGCCACCATCTCCAGTGTCCCCCAGGTCCAGGCAGGGCTCTGGCACAGCAGAAGCCGTCACCACTGTGTGTCACTGTAGGCATTGAAACCAGACAGGAGAAATGAGAGCATCGGGCTGCTGAGCTAAAAAAAACCCTACTGAGNAAAACCCCACGGAGCAGAAGAACCCCCACTGAGCAGAAAAAACCCCACTGAGCAGAAAAAACCCCACTGAACAGAAAACCCCACTGAACAGAAAACCCCACTGCCTCAGGCCAAAGCAGCAGGTCAGAGCTCTTCACCTCCTCCTCCTCTCCCAGATTCCAAGAGGAATTCCAAGGCCAGACATTCCACCATCCACCCCTGGGCTTCGCTGACGATCCGAGGGTGTGCAAGGTGCCAGGCACCACCCAGGAGAACCTGGGGGAAGCGATGGAGGTGTTGGGGTGGTGGCACCACGGTGGCACCGGGCTCCCACCTGCGGCACCCACGGGAGCCCAGACCCCCAGGTGCCACCGGGCTGTGCCACCCGGCCTTGGTGGCCTTCATGGGCCTCGCTGCCCGCAGCCACAAGTGACGAGAAGAGCTGGGCAGTTTGTGGGAGTGTCTGGAGATATTTGGATTATTATTTCTGAGCTCCAAAGTTCCCGTCTGATACCAAAGGATGGGTAAAGCACAACAAACTCAAGTTTCGGATTAGAAAACTGGGAGTTCAGGAGAGTTTTTCCTGTCGGATTTTCCCTGAGCCCACAACCTTTTTAGATCAGACACGTTTTTGCCCGGTTAACTAAAAACCGATATAAAACCCCACCGTCTGCCCTTCTGAGATAAAGAATGTCCCAGCAGAGGACAGAAAGCAGAAAGCCAGAAAAGCCAGAAAAGCTTTTTTTATGCCCCTGCACTGCCGTGTGTGGCCCCTCAGCCGCTGTCCCCGCTGTGACATTCAGGGACAGGGCGTTAAATCCCCAAACCCCGGGAGGCTGAGGGGTCGGTCCCTCATCTCCGCTGCCTCCCCACCCGCTCTGCTGCTGCTCAGGGCGGGTTCTGGGGCTCTCCAGCACCCCCAGTTTCACTGGGGTTTGGGTGATCTCAGCTGGCAGGAGGGGGGCGAGGAGAGGGAGCAGCTCCTTCCCAAGGAATGATTTCTCCAGGTCCAACACCACGATTTGGAGTTTGCTGGATCCCAGCACGAGTCAGCTCCGCTCCCAGCCCCAGTCCTGGCTCGGCTGTAGGATGGGCTTTGCTCATGGCTTGGTTCCCCCTCCCTTTACTCGAACCCGTGTCCTCAGCCAGGGACCGCTCTCTAATTCCTCCGTTATCCCCCTGCAGCATCCCCATTAACCCGACCACAAACAACCTCAAACCACTCCGAGCAGGAAGCCTCGTAATCTGCCGTGCATTAGAGGTCTAAAAAAACCCTGCCTAATGTTCCAGGAGCCTCAAGCTGTTAAGCCACTGCTTAACTCCGGTAATTCACCAGGAAGCCTCTCCCGTGGCACGGCCACCGAGTTGTTTTCGTTTTCTAATAACGAGCACGTGACGCCGGCGTTTAATGAGTTCCCGAAATAACCCGACCGAAAGGCAAAATCCGAGAGGTTTGGCTGCCCAGGGAGGGGGAAAAAATCATAATTAAAATAGTGAATGGGCAGGAGAATGAAATAAAGGCCGGGGGTGAGTATAAAATCGTTTAGGTGGAGTAGGGAGGGAGTTGCTTTCCTTTCTCAAAGGGGTTAGGTGAGACAGGAGCCAGCCAGCCTTGCCAGAGCTACCTGGGGCTCTCCATCCTCTTCCCACTTCTCAGCAGGAATTCCGATCCATCACCTTGGATCCAACACAGGGATGATTTAAAAGAAGGACCGGGAAAATCATGGACTTTGGAACCACCTTTCCCTGTGAACATCAGAGCATGTCCCAGATGTTAATTGTGTTACTCCTCATTGTGTTATTCCAGAATTGTCTCTCTACAAAGTGCAAGTGGAGGGATGGAGGGATCAGAATTCCTTAAATGGTGTGGAGAGAGAAGGAAAAGAGTCTGCAGGTTCCGTGAACTCCCTGCTGCAGGGAGGATGGATAACCACGGTCCCCCTTCCCACTTCTCATCCTGCATCATCAGGAATGCTGATCCCTCACCTTGGATCCAACCCAGTGAGGATTTAAAAGAAGGATCGGGAAAATCATTGATTTTGGAACCACTTTTGCCTGTGGGCATCAGAGCACATCCCAGATGTTACTGAGGCCTCCTTGTGTCATTCTAGAATTGTTCCAAAAGTCCAAGTGGATCCTCACCAGGCTGGGAAGAGGATCCTCACCAGGCTGGGAAGAGGATCCTCATGAGGTTGGGAAGAGGATCCTGACCAGGTTGGGAAGAGGATCCTGACCAGGCGGGGAAGAGGATCCTCACCAGGCTGGGAAGAGGATCCTGACCAGGTTGGGAAGAGGATCCTCACCAGGCTGGGAAGAGGATCCTGACCAGGTTGGGAAGAGGATCCTCACCAGGCTGGGAAGAGGATCCTGACCAGGTTGGGAAGAGGATCCTCACCAGGCTGGGAAGAGGATCCTGATGAGGCTGGGAAGAGGATCCTTACCAGGCTGGGAAGAGGATCCTGACCAGGTTGGGAAGAGGATCCTGACCAGGCTGGGAAGAGGATCCTGACCAGGCTGGGAAGAGGATCCTGACCAGGCTGGCACTCTGGGACACAGAACATCTCCCCACACCCTGACCTTGGCACTTGCAGAGCGGCCCAGGAGTGACCTCTCATCCCGGTCCCGCAGAGATTTGGGAGTGTCCAGGTGCCTCCACCAGGAGGGATGGTTGGACGATCTGGAGTCCGTCAGTAACCCCAAATGCAGCAGTTTGGGACTGGGCCAGCCCAAGCTGGAGGTGAGAATTCCATCCCGAGGATGATCCCCGGCTCAGGCTTTGCCCTGATCCCGGCCCAGGCCGGGTCTGCGGGAACAGAGGGAACGAGCTCAGCCAGAGCCCAGCGGCAGCCCCAGGTGGGAGCTCCAAAAACAGATTTTAAAAAGCTGAATAAACACTGAGCTGGGAGATTTGACCGGAAATATTGATTATTTACACCAAAACCATCCGTTTGACATTCTGTGGACCAAACCCTGGGACAATCCCACAGAAGCTCCGGTGCCCGAGGCAGCTCCAGAGCTGTACTGGGACCAGTATGGGCACTGGGCCTCATCTCCCACCCTGGATGGATTTGGGATCAACATCTGATCCCAGGACACCCTCCCTGCACAGCCAGGCCTGGCTCAGAATTCCCCAAGTTCCATTTTCATATTTAAATTCTTCCACACATTTCATTCATTGGAGTTTTGGAATTTTTTTTTTGTTTTTTTGGTTGCTTGATTGGATTTTATTTGGGGTTTTTTTTCAACAGCAGAAAAGAAGAGCTAAGAAAACTTGTGGTTATTCTTTTTTTTAGCTTAAAACCTGCCCAAGATTTCATTTCAAATCGGGCTCGGGGAAAGCAAATTACATTTTGGCCAAAGGCCAACTCCTGAATTTCTAATTAATTGAATCAAACTTTTTCATGGTGGAACCCTTGATAATTCCTATCAGCAATTTCCCTGGAAAGGCACTCAGGGAGAGCCCTGCACCGAATCAGCCAGAAAAAAAAGCAACGAGTTCAAAGGATTTCTTCTCATTAACCCTGGAGAAAACGAGCTCGGCCAGGAGCTGAGCGGCAGCCGCAGGTAGGAGCTCCAAAAATGGATTTCAAAAGGTTGAATAAACACTGAGCTGGCAGATTTGACCAGAAATATTGATTATTTACCAAAAAAAATATGCATTTGACATTGATGCCAAGCAGTGAGCAGCAGACAGGAGAATTCAAGCGTGGGAGAATTTGGTTTTCTGTTAAAACAACTGATTAAAACTGGAATTAGTAGCCCAGCTTGCCTAAAACCAGGCCTATTTTTATCAGTCTCAGCAGCTGGGCCAGTGAAAGACGTGGCCAGTCCTTAGGAACTCCTTCAATTCCTTGGGATGGGATAACAAAATCCCAAAATCCCTGGTGCACAGTGGAATTGACATTTAGAATAAATAACAGAAATCCCCGTTATTCCTGATTTTAGCAGGGAATAACTGTTTGGTTCCCAGCTAAACAGCACCCGTGGAAGCAGAAATTAAGGAAATTCATGGAAATATCCATTGCTGGTTAATTAACTGGTTAAAGAGCTCCAGAGGATCACACTCAGGGGATTTGGAGGTGCCTGACCGGGCCCCTGAGGGGGAGAAATTCTCTGCCCTGCCCCTCCTGTTCCCAAAAACCATCCCAGGACACCCATTCCAGCAAATTTTGGGGCCTGTTTGGTTCTGCCACAGGATCCTCCAGCTGGAATCTGTCTCAGAGGAGCTGTTTGGTCACAAAATAGAATTATTTTCTTTTATTCCCCTTTTCCTCGTCAAGGGGGAGATCCTCGGAGCTCCCTGGCAGGAAGAGCCTCTGCCAGGAATGCTGGCAGGGCACAATTCCCGATTCCTGAAGGATGGGATGGAGAATCAGCCCCAAGAGGGGCCTGGGGTGCACAGGGAGAGCAGGAAATTAAAATTTGGGTACCCCAAGGACATTCCCAGTCCCGGGTGCCTCATGTAAATTAGGAATGATTTAAATTTATCGACTAAATTAAGAATAAAACCAGAAAGTGGTAAAATACACCTTGGATTGAAGGGAAAAATCTCTGATTAAAAAAAAAAACAAAAATACTCGGTTTAGGTAAGTTTAAGGATGGGAATGGAGCGGAGGAATTTCTTTAGGACTGGGTGTAAAATTAGCAGGAATTGGCATTTTGGAAAAAGAGGAGGAGGTGGAAAATGAGGAAGGAAAGCTCCAGACAAAGTGGAATAAATCTCTCTCAGAAGATGCAGGAAATAAGCAGAGAAAAAGCAAAGAAAGGCAAAAAGAAAGGATCCCAAAAAAAAAGCTGGATCTCAAGGATTGGGGAAAAATAACAAAGACAAAAATATATATAAAAATATATTAAAAGATATTAAAATATAGGTTTATAAAAATTACAAAGCCAAACTGTTATAAAAATAAAAATATAAAAATAAAAACATAATCATAAACAAAGTTATAGAAAATAAAAAAGTCAAACTGAATTAGAGTCTGCAAAGAAAATTAAAGCAGGAAAGAAAAAGGAAAAGAAAAGGAAAAGGGAAAAAGGAAAGGAAAAGAAAAAAAGGAAAATAAAAGGAAAAGGAAAGGAAATGGAAAAGGAAAAATGGAAAAGGAAAAAAGGAAAATAAAAGAGAAAGGAAAAGGGAAAATGGAAAGGAAAAGGAAAATGAAAAAGGAAAAAGGAAAAGGGAAAAAGGAAAAAGGAAAAGAAAAGGGTTTAGAAACAAAACTGGGAGTAGAGACCTGAAGTCAGTCCTGGTTAAACCTATCCAGGTGAATTATGGATTTTAAAAAACCCCTAAAAATCCTGGAGAAAACAAAAAATTCCGACAAGATGGTCAGGAATAAACACCGGCCTCGGCACGGGAAGCAGCTGGGCTGTGAAAGCCAAGGCCAAGCCGAGCCTAAACCGAGCCCAGAGCTGCAGCCGGGACAGAGCGGCGGCTCCTGAGCCCGGATTTCCCCAGGGAGGGACTCGGGCCCGGATTCCGGGATAAGGGAGGTTCTGCCCTGATCCCAGCCCAGGCCGGGCCTGCAGGAACGGAGGGAACGAGCTCAGCCAGAGCCTGCAGGAATGGAGGGAACGAGCTCAGCCAGAGCCCAGCGGCAGCCCCAGTGGGAGCTCCAAACACGGATTTTAGAAAGTTGAATAAACACTGAGCTGGGAGATTTGACCGGAAATATCGATTATTTACACCAAAACCATCCGTTTGACATTCTGTGGACCAAACCCCGGGACAATCCCACAGATTGTCCGCAACCTGGACGCAGATTTGGCAGCGAGGCCTCTCCTGAAGGGCCGGGGATAAACACGGCCGGCTCCGTTTGCTCCAGCAGGAACAGAGCAGGGAACATCCAGGTGAGGCTCCACAGCTCCCTCCGAGCAGCGCTCCTCATTCCCGACAACATCCTGCTGGGACCAGGGGAATATCCCAGCTCAGTTCCAAACCACGCCCAGCATCCAGGAGGGATCTTTGCCCGCTGAGGAGCTTGACATCGGTTTGAGTTTCACCGCTGGGAACACGGAGGCAGCTGGAATTTGTTTTTCCCCTTTATCTCGATTTCTGATGGATTTTTGCAGCTTCTGGGTCTCGTCCAGCTCTGGATTCACTGAGAAAATCCCATTTAACTGTTCCAGCGGGGGCAGCTCCGATCTCTGCTCTGGGACAGGGACAGCGCCCAGGGAACGGCCGGAGCTGGGCCAGGGGGGCTCAGGCTGAGCTCAGGGAAAGGCTCTTCCCCCAGAGGTGCTGGCACTGCCCGGGCTCCCCAGGGAATGGGCACGGCCCCGAGGCTGCCAGAGCTCCAGGAGCGTTTGGGCAGCGCTGCCAGGGATGCCCAGGGTGGGGTTGTTGGGGTCCAGGAGCTGGACCAATGATCCCTGTGGATATTCCAGCTCAGGATATCCCATCATTCTGTAATTCCAGGTAACCCCTCTCAGCTCTGCCCCCACCCTGCATTCCCTGTGTTGACAGCAATAGGAAAGAAAACGTTTCCTAAATTCAGTATTAATAAAAAACCAATGGAAAGAGCTTTTCCCTCCCCCTGCCGAATCCCCAGTCCCATCCCACTCTGGCACATGCTCAGCTCAGCTCTCCCAGCTGCAGGTCCTGCATCCCAGGGAAGCTCATCCCATCCCTGGCAGTGTCCAAGGCCAGGCTGGACGGGGCTGGGGACCCCTGGGGCAGCAGAAGGTGTCCCTGTCCATGGCAGGGGTGGAACGGGATGAGTTTTCCAACCCAAACCCTTCTGATTCCATGATTTCAACAGGATTTCTGAAATCAATAATTAACACACACTTAATTTGTGTTATTGAGTCCTGAGAATTGGAAGTTCCCAGGGCCGAGGGGCCTCACAATAAAACAACCCCTCACAACCCCATCAGCATCCCTGAAAATAAGGAATAAAATCCAACGGGATGTTCCCATCTCCAAATTTTCACTTCCCAGCGCTGCCAACGTTTCATTTTCCCCTTGAATTGCACAAACTTCTCCAGAAGATCCATCACCCAAGAGGAAAACCAAACCGTCCCTGCTGACCTTCTGCAAAAAGGGAAAAACGCCTCGGGGCAGGGTTTTTTTCAGGGTTGTTTTTGTTATTTAAAGAAAAACGTTTAACTGTTCAATAAATCAAACACGGGGAGGGGGTGGCTGCAGCCGTTTGTCAGTAACTCACACAAGGAAGGCAGGGCTTCCACAGGTACCTCAGGGGTTTCATCGAGGGAAACTGGATCCGGAAACTGGAAAAATAGGGTTGGAATAAACAGGGTTTTGACAAGGAAAAGCAGCAAACATGAGCTGGCAGGATGGGGTCAGGATTCCCATTCCACCAGGAGCACAAAAATCTTTTCCAGGGCCCTGCCCCGGCTGTTTGTGGTCCTTGTTTGGGTCCCATCCTCCCCTTCCCAGCCCAAAGCACTCCCCTGGAGTTCCTCTGCTGGGAAATTGAGAATATGAGTGGTGGGAAACTCTCAGCAGGGTTAGGATGGAATTTGGGGTGTTTTCCTGCATCTTTTTGGGGTGGTTTCCCTGCATCTTTTTGGGTCATTTTCCAGCATCTTTTTTGGATTGTTTTGCTGCATTTTTTGGACATTTTCCTGCATCTTTTTGGGTCATTTCCCTGCATCATTTTTAGGTCATTTTCCTGCATTTTGGGTCATTTTCCTGCATCTTTTTTTTTGTTTGTTTTTTGCAATTTAAAACACTGGTTGTCTGGGACTGACCAGGATCCCCGAGCCTGCCCGAGCTCCCAGCAGAGGAACCCTTTCATATCTCAGGAAGCCACCTTTTCATATTAATAAAATCTTGGAGATTCCCAAAGTGGTTTCCCATCCAAATATTGCCCCAACCAGGTTTAAACCACAAGCCAAGGAAATTCTGGGGTGTCCAAGGATCCCCGAGGCTGCCAGAGCTCCAGGAGCGTTTGGACAGCGCTGCCGGGGATGCCCAGGCTGGGATTGTTCAGGTCCAGGAGCTGGACTGGATCATCCTGTGGGTCCCTCCCCGCTCAGGATACCCCATAAATCCATAACAATAAAGTTTTAAAGTCACAAGAGCTCGGTGAGGAGCAAAAATCCCTCACCAAGGCACTTCAAAGCCTGACCGCAGCTCCAGAGGCTCTGGAAGTTCTCCCTGCACGTTCCCACACTAAAATATTCATTTTTCCCCTTCTGTTCCCTTGAGTCTCCTCCTTTGCAGGGCTCTGCCGGGGCTTTGCTGCTCTCCAAACACCAAACTGGGAAGTTGGAATGAGGCAGAACTCTGCTCTCCAGTGCCCAAAGCTGCCTGCTTGAAGCTCTGGATTCTCCATGGAAAGGCAGGAAAAACGTAGGGAAGGAGGAGGAATCGAGACCTGGCAGCCCTGCCTGATGAGCTGCTGAAAAGGTCCCTATTTTTTAAATAATTGAATTTAAATTCCTCCTAATGCTGGAATTACCTGAATCTCTTTTAAGCGAGCGTGCACGTTGCAGGAGCTCGCTGCTGCTCCGAGTAAAAATAGCAATTCCTGGCACCAGGAATAGCTGGAGGCAGCAGCTGATCCCTGTCACCTGCCCGGGGTGTCCCTGAGCCACGGTGTCCTTCCAGCAGCAGGGACAGCAGCAGCTCCAGCTGGGGATGGGGAAAACGAGCCCAAAAATGCAGGAAAATGACCCAAAAATGAAGGAAAACAACCCAAGAAGCATGTAGGAAAATGACCCAAAACTGAAGGAAAATGACCCAAGAAGGATGCAGGAAAATGACCCATGTGCCGGAAAACAACCCAAAAAAGATTCAGGAAAACAACGCAAAAATGCAGGAAAACGACCCAAAAATGAAGGAAAATGACACAAAAAGAGAAGGAACTCAAGGAAGGAACACAAACCCAAGGAAGGAACCCAAGCCCAAGGTGGGATCCCGAGGAAAGATGAGGAATGAGGCCACAGGCGTGGCTTGAACCTTATTCCCCAAATCCCACACCAGGATCTCCCGGGACAAGCCAGGAACCAGCCCAGGCAGGTGAAGCTCAGGCCCTCCCTTGCTTTTACCCCAAGAAAACCCAGAATTTCCCCATTTAGGAGAGAAATTTAATTAAAATACTCCGTTTTTAAATCCTGGTGTTTAAACCCAGGAACGAGAGCCTCGGTTTTTATGGATGTCAGGAGGAGCAAAGTTCCAGGTTCCGTGCAAACCACACAGGAAATGTTTTCATTCCCAACCTGCCGCGTTTCTCCTCAGCTGGAATAACCATTTTTTAGCCTCTTTGTGCTACCAGAAGCCCAGAAATCTCCCAAATTTTAATTTACCAGGAGGTGTGAGAGAAGGAACGCAGCATTCCCTCTTTTCCTGAAAGTGGGAGCCTCTCCTCCAGGAATGGGGCTGGAATGAGCCATCCCTTTTTTATTAATGAACTTCAGGAATGTCTCTTTATGTTGGTTTTCATTTTTTATTTTTAAAAATCGGATTATTAACCAATGTCAAGCACCAAAGTCTGGCTGGTGGGAGGTTCTCCCTCAAATTCCTCCAATTAATTGGAGCAATCTGGGAGAGTGGGAGGTGTCCCATTGGATGGGATTTAAGGTCCCTCCCAACCCAAACCAGTGTGGAATTCCATTAAATCTTTGCTCCTCATTATTGAGTTGTTGGGAACACTTTATCCTGTCATCAATTTAAGGTTTTTTGGGAAAAAAAAAAAAGATGGAATAATTCCTGGGCATTGATTTGGTCAGCAGGGTTTGGAGGCCCTCAGTCGTCACCCTCCCAGCAGCCAGGATTGGTCTGGAATCAACCCAAATTCCCATTTCCGCTGGGAAAAGAAACGTCCCCGTGCCATGAAGGGTTTTAGGGACACCACTCATCTCTTCCACCACCCTTTTCTCTCTTCCAGCCAGGGATAAGGAACTGGAGGGCACACCCAGGAGTTGTCCAGCCCCATTCCCCAATTCCAATGATGAATTCCAGGCGTTCACGGCTGTCCCAGCGACTGCTGGAATATTTTTTCCCCTCCCTTCACCCCAGGAATTCAGCTCTTGATTCTCACCCAGCAGTTCCTCACCACCAACCCCGCAATAACAGAGCCTCAAAAACCCCAGAAACCTGGATTTCCTTGTAAAAACGGGAATACAGAGTGTCCTGTCCTGCCTTGGGATGATTCCAGGCAGGAGAAGGGGTGGGAAAGCCGAGGGAAAGAGCTGCACACTCCCTGCTTCCCCTTCCACCTGGGGAAATCTCGATTTCATTTCCACTCCCAGCCCAGGCAGGATGGAATTGAGTTTCCTTCCAGTCCCCTCTGGAATATTTTCCCCGCTCCTCCCTCCCCGTGGCCAGGAATACGATGGGAATGCTCCGAAATGCGGGATGGAAGGTGGGGATGTGGGATCAGGGGTTTATGAGGTGCAGCAGAACCAGCCCAGGGCTGTCCTGCCCGGGGCCTGGCACAATTCCACAGGCTCCTGGCAGCTGGATTTGCTTTAATGGGATCAGCTTCCCTGCACTGCATCCGGATTTTCCCAGAAAACAGCATCCCAGCCGTGCCCAGGAGCTCGTTTTCAAAGGGGTGCAGGAAATGTGGAACGAGGTTTCCCCTCCTTTGCTGTGCAAGGCACAGGGAAAGGGCTGAGCCTGGTTTTAATTGAACCCCTTCCCTAAAAGCAATCCCGCATCTTCGGAAAACCGGGAATATTTCACAGGAAAGAGAGGAACCAGCTGCAGCTGCTGCCAGCCACACAAAGGAACAGCAGGGAAGGTTTTCCTGCCCGGGAAAAAGGGGAGGTGGAGGGAAGCCCTGATCCCAGCTGGGTCTGGCTGGGATGGAGCCGAGGGATGCACGGGGCAGAGACAGAACTGAGGTCCAGCACCAGGAATTTTCCTGTGGAATGGCAGGAGCTGAGTGGGCTGGAGGTCCGGTCCCGGGAGCAACAGGAATTTTCTGCCTGTGGCGTCCCAGCTCTTCCCTCTGAAAGCTCCTCCAAGTGCCCGCTGGATCGGGAAGGGGAGAACTGGAATCCAGGACATCCCGAGGGGCAGAGCCAAGAGGAACCTTCCAGAGGGGAATGTGGGATGAGGGAATCAGGAATTATCCCAAGCCTGGGGTTTCACCTCNCGGGATGAGGGAATTGGGAATCACCCCGAGCCTGGGGTTTCACCTCCCCAAGAGGAAATGTGGGATGAGGGAATCATCCCAAGCCTGGGGTTTCACCTCCCAGCCCACGGATTTCTTGGATGTTCCCCTTCCTGATGGATGGCACAAGGATGGGGGACAGGAAAAGCTGCTCAGGGAATGTCCAGGAATGATTCGGGCAGGGTGGGGCTGGGAGAGGCAGCCTCGCAGTAATTCCTGCTGGGAAGAGAATCCTGGATATCCAGAGGGGCAGAGCCAAGAGGAACCTTCTAGAGAGGAATGAGGAATGTGGGATGAGGGAATCATCCTGAGCCTGGGGTTTCGCCTCCCCCGAGGGGAAATGTGGGATGAGGGAATCGGGAATCACCCCGAGCCTGGGGTTTCACCTCCCCAAGGGTAAATGTGGGATGAGGGAATCGGGAATCACCCCGAGCCTGGGGTTTTGCCTCCCCGAAGGGTAAATGTGGGATGAGGGAATCGGGAATCATCCCGAGCCTGGGGTTTCACCTCCCAGCCCAGGAGTGAATCCTGGACATCCCAAGGGGCAGAGCCAAGAGAAACTTGGGGGGAAACTTCCCGGGGGGAAATGTGGGATGAGGGAATCGGGAATAATCCCGAGCCTGGGGTTTCACCTCCCAGCCCGGCAGCAGCACCCTGGAGCCCTAAATCCGCGATTCCCCCCAGCCCCGCATCCATCGGAGCCGCATCCCTGAAAACGGAGCGGGAATGGCGGGAATGAGCCTTGTGCTCTGGCTCGCAGCCAGCCGTGCCACTCTCCCCCTAACGAGCCAGGCGGTTGACTCGGAATTGGCATAAAAATACCCAGATTTGCATAAATCCCGGGGCAGGCCACGCTCGGCTCATCCCTTCCCTTCGGAAACCTCCTCCTCCTCCTGTGCGGCAGGGAATAAATCCCAGATAACCCCTGACATTCCAGCGGGAGCCTCGACTCTCCAACAGCCACGAGGAGAACAAAGAGGGAGGAGGCCCCCGAAAGCGATTTTTGGCCATTTTTAACCGAGATCAAAAGGAGCAGCAGAAATTCTGACCCCAAATCGGTGCTGGGAGCCCGGACGGGGCTGGTGGGATGAGGTTGCACTCCTGGGATCCCAATTTTCTGCAGGATCCAGGACCTCGTGCAGCAGCCTGGAAATTTGGTAGGGACAAAACGAGAAATCCAGGAACAGATGTCTAAGGAGAGAAGAGGGGGGGAGGGATCTGCTGGGACTTGTGAGAGCAAAGAAAGCAAAGTTATGCAAATCGCTGCTCCCATTCCTGACAAAAACTCCCCAAATCTCTGCTCCATTCCCAATAAAAACTCCCCAAATCTCTGCTCCATTCCCAACAGAAAACTCCCCAAATCTCTGCTCCATTCCCAACAAAAACTCCCCAAATCCCTGCTCCATTCCCAACAAAAACTCCCCCAAATCCCTGCTCCATTCCCGACAGAAAACTCCCCAAATCACTGCTCCATTCCCGACAGAAACTCCCCAAATCACTGCTCTATTCCCAACAGAAACTCCCCAAATCACTGCTCCATTCCTGACAAAAACTCCCCAAATCTCTGCTCCATTCCCAACAAAAACTCCCCCAAATCCCTGCTCCATTCCCAGTAAAAACTCCCCAAATCACTGCTCTATTCCAAACAAAAACTCCGCTCCTGAGGTTTGGGCCGAGGGATAGAGGAAAACAGAGTTCCTTTGGATTTGTGGATCCCCCTGGAGGGGAGGACACCTTGCTCCTCCCATCCCAGCCAGGCCTTCCTCGGGATTCGGGCACGTCCTGGGAAAGCCAGGCCAGCCAGAGGCTGATCCGAGTCTGGGTCAAGGAATAAACTTTGAGGTTTTGGCTAAATCGCTCCATGAACACAGCAAAGGGTTTTCCATAGCGAGGAAAACCCAGCACCCGGGAAAACACAACATCCAGGAGAGCCCAACATCCAGGGAAATCCAACATCCAGGAGAACCCAACATCCAGGAGAACCCAACATCCAGGAAAACCCAACATCCAGGAAAATCCAACATCCAGGAGAACCCAACATCCAGGAGAACCCAACACCCAGGAAAACCCAACACCCAGGAAAACACAAAATGCAGAAAAAGCTAACATCCAGGAGATCCCAACATCCAGGAAAACCCAACATCCAGGAACACCCAACATCCAGGAAAACCCAACATCTGGGAAATCCCAACATCCAGGAACACCCAACATCCAGGAAAACCCAACATCTGGGAAATCCCAACACCCGGGAAAACCCAGCCAACACCGAGGAAAACACAACCTCCAGGAGAACCCAACATGCAGGAAATCTCAACATCCAGGAACACCCAGAATCCAGGAAAACCCCACACCCAGAAAAACCCAACACCCAGGAGAACCCAACATCCAGCGAAACCCAACAGCCAGGAAATCCCAACATTTGGGAAATCCCGGCATCCAGGAAAACCCAACAATCCANTGGGAAAACCCAACACCCAGGAAAATCCAACATCCAGGAGAACCCAACACCCAGGAGAACCCAACACCCGGGAAAACCCAACAATCCAGGAAAACCAAACACCCGGGAAAACACAACACCCAGGAAATCCCAACATCGGGCAAATCCCAACACCCAGGAGAACCCAACAGCTAGGAAATCCCAACATCTGGGAAATCCCAGCATCCAGGAAAACCCAACAACCAGGAAAACCCAACACCAGGGAAAACCCAACATTCAGGAAAACCCAACATCCAGGAGATCCCAACATCCAGGGAGACACAACATCCAGGAAATCCCAACCTATGGGAAATCCCAACATCTGGGAAATCCCAGCATCCAGGAAAACCCAACAATCCAGGAAATCCCAACACCCAGAAAAACCCAGCCAACACCGAGGAAAACACAACATCCAGGAGAACCCAACATTCAGGAAAACCCAACATCCGGGAAAACCCAACACCCAGGAGAACCCAACATTCAGGAAAACCCGACATCCAGGAGAACCCAACAATCCAGGAAACCCCGACACCCAGCGGGGCGGGCTCGGGGCTGGACCCCGTTACGGCGTTCCCGAAGTTTTTCCTTCCTGGAACGCCTCGTGCGGAGCCGGGAGTGCCAGAGGAAGTGCCAAAGGCTGAGCCCTGCCCTGGGGAGGGCCAGAGGAATTCCCGCGGGAATGCGAGCGCAGCTCCAAACCCTCCCCTGTCCTTCTGCCCGGGCTCTGCTGCCTCGTGGATTTTGGGCAAGTTGGGTTTGATTTCCAGCCTCGAAACGCTGCTCCCTGAAGGGAATTAAATGGAATATCCAGAGGGCTTTTTTCTATTCAGGAAAATCCCAAATTCAGCAGAGGAGCAGCGGTGTCCATCCCGAAAACCTGGTTTTTCCAGGTTCCTTTCCATCCTGACATCACCACACCACAGTGAAACTCCCTGTCCCACCCCGAGATGTGCACAAAGACATTAAAAAATAGAGATTTAAGACTGGAATTAATGAAAAAATGTTTAGATGGGTAGAAAGACATTGAAAAAAAAAGATATTTAATACTGGAATTAATGTAAAAATGCTTAGATGTGCACAAAGACATTTCAAAAAAGAGATTTCAGCCTGGAATTCATATAGAAGTGTTTCGATGTGAACAACAGCATTAAAAACCAGAGATTTCAGACTGGAATTAATGTAAAAATGTTTAGATGTGTACAAAGACATTAAAAATAGAGATTTAAGACTGGAATTCAAATAGAAATGTTTACATGTGAACAAAAGCATTAAAAAAAGATATTTAATACTGGAATTAGTATAGAAATATAAAACAATAAGCAAATATAAAAAATAAAAACATTAAAAAATTAAAATATTTTTTAAAAGTAAAACGTAAAAATGTAAAAATATAAAAATATAAAATATAAAAATATAAAGATATAAAAAATAAAAAATATTAAAATAATAAA
>VZRO01002391.1:0-81775 GCA_013397915.1 Daphoenositta chrysoptera
CCCGGGAGGCGTAGCGTGCCGCCGCCGCTCCGCAGGGCGCGGGGCTGAATCCCTGTTAAAATTGTACCAGGACTTCGTCCCGCGCTCCGCGTTTGTATTCCTTGGGTCTGGTCAGAGGGTTTTGCAGGTCCCGTGGCCGCACTCACCCCGCTCTGCCCAACCTGACACGTTCTCTCCCCTTTGCTGCCTCGGCGCATAACCCAAGCACTGAGCCCAGGCCATCTTCCTCTCTGAAGAGGGAGATGATTTCTCCAGATCCAAGATGGAGAGTTACATGGAAATATGGGTGGGAAACATATATATGTGTATGGACGCACACATACCCTAAAAAGAGCTGCTTTGTGCGTAGACAGAGAGAAGGTTTCAGTGCCATTAGTCTGTCATTGTATTTCAGGGACTAAAATTACCTGAGATGCCTACTTGCAGATAATTGCTGAGAAGCAGCCATTAAATAGAAACATTCTTCAAAAAAACACCTCCCATGATTTCAGACAAATTGCTGAAAAGGAAAATTAGAATCGGATACATTCAATTAGCAGTGTAAACGTATGAGTTTTCATACTGCATGGGCACCATACTACAGAATTCAGAGAAATCTCCTATGCTCCCGGAGATGTTTTAGCTGAGTAATGCCGGCTGGATGGGGCTGTAACTGCCTGGGATCTCTCCTTTTTAATACATTTTGTAAAATCACAGAGAAGCATCTTGCCAGATATTCATCAGAAAAGCAATAGACTGCAATAAATTGGGAGTTCTGGGCAATTGACCAGTTACGTCAATATTAGGGGAGATAAATCATCACCAAGAACTCTGAGATAAACTGTTAGTGAAACATTCTTTTTAGTTGGTTGGTCTTTTTAGTGTGCACGTATAATATATGAACCATAAATAAACCAGAACCATAATAAAATTAGGGTTTATCTCTCCTAATAAAACATTTCTCCACACGTCCACATTACTGTCTTTGTACCACATAGAAGCAGATGAAAAGGGCACAGAAAACAGGTATTCCCCGAGGAACTTACAATGGAATTATGTAGCTACCTTTTAAAAATATTTTGTAACAACAAAGCTGATGTTTACCTGTTTGTGAAAACCACCCACTTTCCGAACAGAACTATCTGAAAATTAACGTTGGTCTGATTGTGGAGTTCATGGTGAGTCGTATCTAGAGCTACAGTCACCAGCACGAACGTCTCTGGAATTCAAGAGCACAAACTGACAGAAGATGATGGCAGCACTTGACCATTAAAGGTTTAAACTGGTGCCCGAAACCTCTGACAGTAGAGGCACGCAGCAGAACCCAGAACTGAGTATATGAGCTCGGTTCTGGCTGCTTCACACATTCTGATTTATTTCTACTGCTTTTGCACCACCCTTGTGCCACCTACTTCACAGAGGTTACACCAGGTCCCCTGATTTAAATGTGTGAGAGAAATGTTCTACATGCAAACACACAGACACACACACACACTCAGAGGAAGCAGACAGCAGGCTCTAGGGACATTATTAATGATAATACTTGAAATGTTTCTAGCAAACGGTTTCCAGCCCTTCTCTTCTTTGGTGAGAGTGGCGAGAGAGAAGATCTACCTTTCTCAAACTGTTCAAACACCTGAATGCTCATCCACACACACAGAAAAAGTCCAGAACACAGAACCAAAGAGAGGTCTCCTGGAGCTTCCACTTTTCTCCCTTGTGGCTGGAGATACCGCGTCCTCCACATCAGTGAGGTCCGTGTAACAGGCAGCTAAACAATCTGGACATCAGTTTGAACTGAGCTCAGCTGATTTGTCCTCTGCCCTAACTGGAACACTATCCCAGGGCCACCCTGTCCTCCCTGTTGAGAAATTCCTTACGATTTTCAGCCTGAATTTTACACATGGGTAGTCTATGCACATTTGCTCAGATGCCAGCATTGCATTGCCCTTTGACTCAAATAGCTGTGTTTTTTCGAACTCCAGAGCCTTCACCCAAGGTGCTTAGAAAGCAGCAACAGTATTCCCTGGCAGGCTTTGTTTTCTCTCTTGGGCAGACTAAACACACTCTTGTTGTGTCCTCTGAGGAGATAGTTCGCATAGCATAGGAACACGCAGTTAAGGTCATTTGGACGGCCTTGGGTCAGATCTTCCATGGGGTGGGCTGGCAGAGCCCCAGCTCTGGATTTCCTCCGTGAGCCCGCACGGAGCAGCCGCCGGCTGCGGGACAGCTCGGAGAAGCGGCCGGGGACTGAGCTGACCCCGCTCGTCCTCTTGCCAACTCACCGCTGCCAGCAGCCCCGCTCTCGAACGGCTCCAGCAATTAAAAAACAGAGTAGCTGCACTAAAGTCCTGGGGGGTGGGGAGCTGTTGGATGTACCGCTGCCCTGTGAAATTTGTTCAGGAGCAGAGGGCTGCAAGGACGCTCCCGGCATCCTGTGAGCCCTGAGTTGCGCCGTGAGGAGAAAAGGGAGCGTGGGGTCGATTTTCATACTTTGCTAAATACGAAGGCGGCAGTTTCTGTAGTGGCCTAGCACCTCCAAATGTTAGCAGTACCCAGCCTGGTTATTTTTGCATTATGCAGGGAAGTGTGCTTGAAATCTCTAAGTATATGCATATTTAAATTGAACTCTGCAGTTTATGAGAAAGCTCTGCTATTTAGCGTTTCCCAGTATCTGATACATACTCTTAAACTCTCCTGAAATTGTGAATTTTGATAGGGATTAACTGGTGTTGTCAGACATGGGAATGGAGTTTATGAAATTGACGTTTGCCAGGAGGAAGTGGAAGGGTGAAATACACATCTCCCTTTTCTAAAATTGGACTGATGACAGCTGTTTGGAAGACAGGTAAAATGAAACAGGGTGGTTTGCAATCTGCAGTTTCCCGACCAGACTCTGGCGGTCTTGAGGAGTTTTCTGATTACAGGAGTTGGCAACAAAAAATGAGGGGAAAAAAAGTAATTTATCAAACATTACTATAAATTACTCCATACCAAAACGCTTTATACTGAATGAACGAATTATGGACTCCCACACACAGGTGCAGGAAAATGCCAGAAGGTCTTGAAACCACAAGAAGACTTTTGAGGACAATGTTACATCCAGAGTTACCAGACCTTAGCTGAAATCCTCACAGAGGCTGGAGCTGTTGTGATCTCCACTGGCTACCTTTCTGCTGGCAGCAGCTCCAGCTACAGCAGGAGGCATCGGGCTGCCCTACGCATCCCCGGAGCTGACTGAGTAACTGCAGTGGTGCTTGGAGTGTGTTAATTCCTGCTCAGCCTCTCCTGAAATCTGCCTCCCCCAATTCTCACAGATTCCTTTAAAGCCCTCAGGGATACACTGTGCTGTTATTAGATGTTTCTGCAAGGGAAGGGACAGATTATGGGCATCAGCTGATGTCTGTGGTTTTCCTTACTCTTTCATTATGAATGTAGAAGGGAGGACCAGGTCCAGCTTTGATTCATATTACTGCCGGTTCTGTTCTGTTCTTTGTTTGCATTATAGCACTTCATTTCTGGTAACATCTTGGTTTAGCTACAGTTAATATTTTTCAGGCAATTCAATGATGGCTTATTTGTTCTGTCTAATTTTCAGAAATGTCTGCTGCAGTGGGATAGTAAACAGCTTTTGTAGACTCAGTTTTACCATGAACTACACTCAAAGGGGTTTTTTTTGTTTGTTTGTTATATCAAATAAGCGGTGAATACCCAGTTTCAGTTTTGTTTTCAAAGATATCATTGCAAAATAATGTGCCATCATCAAACAGGAATTGCTTAATCCCCAGCCCCTGACTACAGAAAAATTGACTGACAAGTCAGTTCTGGATCAAAAGCTGAGATGAGCACTGAGAAATGCTAGTGTGGGAAAGATTATATTTATACTTTCTCTGCTATAAGTCATCATCAATGATGCTGCTAAATGTTCATCTGTGTTTTAAGAAGGTATGAATCACTATAGTGATTCCAGCTGACATGTGAAGGTGGGGAGGGAGCTTAGAAAGGAAGAAATTAATGTCCTTCAACCCTGCAGAGTGTTAGGGAGCTTACTCAGCTCTCTTCTTCAGTTGCCTGTTTTTGTAGTAAGGGAGAATTTTTCTACAGATGACAAAGCAAGGGACTTATTTCAATGTCAAAATGCTGAAACAAAAGACATTTGCTGCTGTATGTGTAATTCAAAGACCAGGAGATGGATGAGCAAAGGGACCATTTCAAATTAAATGATATAATAAGAATAACCTTCTTTCCAAAGAGAAATTGAATGTTGTCATATGGAAACTGTTCTCAAAATAATATTTTATCAGTAGAGATTAATCTCATTTTTTAAAATGCTAGGTATGCACCTGTGCCCCTCATTCATATGTGCAATGCCACAGCTATAGGAACAAATTTGATACACAGATAACAAGGAACTGAATTTTTATGCTGATTGCTGCTCCAGCTGTGAACTTGAGCACAATAGTGTGTGTATGTTCCGTGGCCGGTGTGCTCATCTTGGTGTGTAAGGCCTTCAGTGTAATAAGATATTTAAGATCATGCTTATTCAGGGAAACTTTTACTTTAAAAAGTGTTCTTATATTGAGGATATGATTAAGAACTATTCTTGAACAGGGAAGTTTCGATTACTCAATGCCTGAAATATAATTTAAAGGCTGTAAGTGATCTTACAGTTGCCCTTTTGTTTATATATTCAGTAACACTGGATTCTTATGACTCGGGAGGTTATTTGTACCTACAGCTCCCTAAATAATTTTCAGCAAGGTCTGATCTGTATTTCTGATTCCAAAACCACTTCCATACAAGTAATATCAACACTACTACGTGTGCTTCAGCAGTGCACTTCAAAGCTCGTTACAAACTTGAGTAAGTGTAAATATTTTCATAATATGGAGAGAGAAGAAAAGAGGCAAGTACCTTCTTGGCTGCACATTAGACCCCTCTCAAGGTGATAGGCACAAGTCAGGTCCCCGTGTTCTGGAAGTGGAGTACCAGGCTGTGAAGCTTCCTTCTTGCTGAACTAGAGTCCTGTCCCAGCTCCCTCTGGGCAGAGGGTCTGGAGCCAGGTGCAGAATTTCGCTGTAAGGTTGTTCCATTGACAATGATTCTCACTTGCAGTACTTGGCCACTTGAATTTCAGTCTCTTGTAGAGCTAAGCTGCACTGTTTTCAGCAAGGCAGGGTTTTCCTAAGCCATCAGCAGCGGTGTGGTGTGGAGATCCTTTGATTACACAAATGTTTCCCCTTGTGACATGCACAGGCTGGGCTCTGTTAACATTGCAGTTAAACAGTTGGGAGGTGCAGCTTCCTTAGCAAATTTTGGAATTTCTTCTCCAGCACAAACTTCTTGTTCCTGTCACATGAAGAAAGAAAGGAAACAGCAGCACCTCCATTGCAGTTCCAGGCAATGAGCAGCTGATCCTGAGGTAACCGTATGGCTAAAAGCCACGTGCAGAGGAAACAAACTGGAGGAAAAGGAACCCCAGCTTTGTTATACCTGGATTGATTACAGGTCTGTGTTATCCATTCTGGTATTATATTAAAAGCTGTGTTAAAATTAAACCAGTCTTTGACAGATTTTGCTTTTAATTTGTGTTGATACTGTTTGCAAAGCCAGACCTTGCAATTGCCAGTAGACTCAGCAACCCCATACACTAATCCTCTTACTGTGTCTTCGACTCTTCCATTTTAAGCTGTTTGTTTTGTTTGTTTCTTTTTTAGAGAAAAAGAGCTTTGCTGCCTGTTAGATATTAATGCACTAAAAGATTCTCTTCCAGAACTTTATAAATCCTTCCTTGCAATTATTTCTTTTTATCTTTCTTGCTCATATGGCGTCTTAAGCCTTTTTTGTTTCAGAGCTCTACAACTCCTCAAGGTACAGTATTCATCACTACTGATAGAGATGGATTAACGTGGATTCATTAAGCTGCAGTCAACACAGTGACTTGAATGTGATGGTTTTACATAATGCCCTAAATAGCATGACTGACACATTTGAAGTGACCCAAGAGATTCCAACATTTTTGGGATCAGCTTTTCACGAGGTTAGTCATCTCCCATTAATTCTCTTGTAAATATCTTGGAGGATACTGTCTGTTGTTTAAAGGCTGTGCATAAAGGGCTTTTATGTGAGACTGAGGATATGTTTCCACCATACAGCAGGTTTGGCAACAAAGTTGGCTTAGGAAGGTCGTGCCCCTACTCACTTTTATTTGCCTTGTCTGCATGGTGTGTTGCCACTCCAGTGTGCCAGGATGATGGGAGCAGCATTGTCAGCAGGGTAATGGGAATGTTCTGCATTAAGACAAATTGTGCCTGAAGAATCTCAGGTATCCCTTTAATGCCTGTAAGATACCTGTAAGAATCTATCACATAAATGCAAGTTATTTATTTGTGAATGGCATAAGCACTGAAGTGAGAATAGCATAAGGGAAGCCAAACCCTCAAAATATTTGTTACTGATGATTTATCCTAGTACAGAGTGCTATCAACAGCTGCATCTACAGTACTTTACTTGAAGTATAAACAAAGATGCACATTATAACCTTTGAAGGAGCCTTTTAAAATTTATTTCTTCAATGCCAAAGGTGTCTCTTGTTAGGAGTAAACATAGAAATCCTCCAAGGAAATTAACAAAATAAAGCCTTGTACAATTACAATATTGGCAGGATCAACTTAGAAGTTAATACGAAAATAGCTCACTGCCACTTCTGTGGGTCCCCAGGCAGCCCTCTCAGAAGGGCTCTCAGGAAATCTGTAGGGAACATCTCTGAGCTGTCTTTGATGAGAATGACCATAAGGAATTAAATCTAGGAGAGTAGGGGTTTTTTAATTTTCTTCCTTAGCTATTCTAGTGACAAAATTCCCATTGACTTCTAGGCTGGCAGCCATGAATTTGTGTGCAGAATCGCTTTCATGTGCCATGTCAGCAGCACATTAATGTGGCTACCAAAGGTGCCTTGGCTTCAGAGCTCCACCCCTCCCTTGCACACTCGCTCAACCATTTCAGCCGTGACTGCACAGTCACAGGGCTGTGACCTGCTGTTGCATGAGATTAAGAGAGCTCTTTGTAATATACTGGAACGATGGGAATGAGCGTGGTATTCATGGGTGAGGCTGAACAAAACTTCCAGGAAAATGAGTCTATCATTTCACCGACAGATCATGTGGCTCCCCATACAGTAACACACAGTGGGGCTCACTGTGGTGCCCTGCTCTGTGCTCTCTGTCAGTCTGTGCAGAGATTGGCCTGGGACAGTCAGGAATGGAAGCCACAGGAAAGGGAGAACAGGTAATATTTTAGGATCCAGGTTATTGAGGGGAAAGCCTGCATCGTTAGCTTTGCAGATGTTGGTCAGGGTACACCAAACTACGGTCATGTGTATATAATTGGCATAGAAAGTCTTTGAGAGACAGCATCATCCTGCTTTTGGCTTTCCAGAAGTGTCCTTTGTTGCTTTCCAAGTGCCAAGAAAAGATTTGAATGCTCTGTGAGACTCCACCTCATCGGGTCAGAGCAAAGGTAAACCAGGTTCTCCAAACTGGTGTGAATTCTCATTGCTAGAGTAGAATAAGCTCTCAGTTTTCCCAAGCTCACACATGCCCAGGCACTGTCACTCACAGCATGTTCTCCAAGATATTCAGTGCCTGTGACCTAACTACTCCACAGATCAGTACATGCCTTGGGGTTAAATTTTCATCAGCCTCTTGATAAGACAGGCAATGAACTCATTGTGAAAACCCATTGGTGGCCCCCACACAGTTGGGAAATGCTATGTTTGAAAGTCAGCTGGATTTTTAGGAACATTGTTTCTGCCAACAGGTACTGATAACCTGCTTTCATAATAATAGCACAAACTTCGCCTTCCAACAACCTGACATGCTTCTTTGTCACGCCAAACAGATCTGCTCCTGCACCAGTAGTGGATCTGGAATGCCATACTGCCAGGAACCAAAGCTTTCCAGCATTCATTCTCTGACCAAAAAATGGTGGTGCACACGGTGAAGAGTTTACTTGCAGAGTTGAAGAGGCAGAGGGATGAAGCTGCCTTGGTTCCTGTGACTGTGAGCAATCAGGCTTTTGAAAGAAGCCCAGCGTGGTGGGGTTTTCCATGAGGCTGGTCCATAGCACAGCACACAGGAGCCAGCCAGAGAGCTCTTCTCCACAGCGATTGCAGTCAGGCTGCTGGCCAGGGTTCACATCCGCCACGGCTTAGCACAGCTGGGCTGCAGGCGTTTCTGGGTGATAGCCAAGTATTTTGTGTCCTACCACTCTTGGCTGCCCTTTTATTTTTTCTTCATATCAGATCCCAGCATACAAGGAACTTGAAGCAGATTTTTAGGTGACTGCTGGAAACCCATTTATCACATCATTCCCCACATGGTGGCATTGCTTGCAAAAAGTATCCACTGATTCCCAGTGTGTGATGTTTTGTTCTCAGGTGCTTTAGCCAGAGTTCTGCTGCCTCGAGGGAGCATTTACCATCAGGCATGCCTGCTCCTCTTCACTTACTCTGAGAATGAATGCTCTTCCAAATCAGACGGACCATGGAGGTTTCCAAGACCAGCAGCCAGGCTCAGGAGCTCCCAGGGAAGCTGTGAAGGAACATGTAGAAAGCAACTACTAGAAAGGCTCTATTGACTCTCCTTCTGTCGTCAGTGGTGTGGACCAGCTGTCAAAGGAGTGGTCACACTGCTCTGGAGTCACCATGGAGTGACAGAGGTCAGGCAGGCACAAATGCAGGCTGCTCCATGACCATCCCTGAAGGGATGCACTGACTGAGGAAAGCCGAGGAATTTGGAAAGCCTCTGTATGAGACGTCCAATGAACACATCCCACTGCAGAGAGGAAGTATTGATAGGTAATATGCATTACAGTGGATGACCTCGGGACCTCCTCAGGAAATTATCCTTCGGGGAGCAGGGCGAATGTCAAAGTGAGATCACATCACGCAGGGCCTGGTCGTGCACAAACGCTCAGTGAGGCGGGGCCCGGCAGGCTGGAATTAGCAGGCTGAGTCACTCAGCCAGGAATCGCTTGTCAATGTGGTCGCTGTTGAACGAGTGTAGCGACAGATTATCAAACACCTAAACAAGGGCTGCTTCTTGGCAAGAGTCGAGATACTGAAATGATTTGTAAATCATTTGCAGGATTTCCTTCCTACATCTTTTCAGCAGCATAAGTGGATTAGACCTCTGGTCCTTCTAGATAGCATCCTGCTGCAAAGGGGTTGTTACCACACACTTCAAGGGAAGATGAAAGGACAGTGATGGTAGATGGTGTGGGATAACCAGTCTCAGAAACCTATTCCCAAAACTGCCATGGTTGGATGCTGGCTTTACCCCAGAAGCATGAGTATAAATCCCTTTCAAAGCTCTGGTTTATTTTTATTCATGTATTAGCAGTCCTCTTTTGACTCCTGCTAAGATTTTGGTTATGATGATACTAGGTAGGAAGGGATTTGGCTGAGTAATTGCATGCTGTGCAAAAAAATTTATTTCCTTTTTATCAGTTTTAAATGTGTCCATTTTCAATTTAATTGAATATTCCTTTGTTTAAACTGGAAGGGAAACCAGCAGCGTGTATTTGTGAGTGGATTTGCTGGACAGGGGCTGGAATTGGTTTCCTTCTGCTTCAAACCAGGGGAAATCACAACTGAGTGGAATACACAAATTAAGGGTTCTGGTTAATCAAACTCAATAATAATTTGGAACAAAAAAAAAGTCTTAAGGGAGTTAGTCCTTACAACACACCCATATTTTTTTTCTCTGCCTCCCTTCCCCCTTCTTCTTTCAGGAATGATTCAATACAATATCTTATGAGAAATTTATAAATTTCTAATTGAGCAAGCTACTGGAAAGTATCCCTTCTCGTGGCGGGGAGGTTGGAAATAGATGGTCTTTTAAGTCCCTTCCAACCCAAACCATTCTGTGCTTCTATGACTAAAAATCAAGGCAAAAATCAAGGCAAAATCAATCAAACACCTTAACCCTAATGCTTTGTTCCAGCTGTAAACAGTTACCAGAACATCCCTTATTAAAGGGGCTAATTAAGTATGGTCCCTTTTTCTTTCTTGTAAAGGTTATTGGAAAACAACCCAAGCAATGTCTTTGTTATATTTTTGCTGAGAAAGTTCCTTCTTTGGCAGGGGAAGGGTAGTTGTGATAGCAAGCTGCTTCTGTTCCCAAATTCCCTGATGTGCTGGGGTCATGTTGCATATTTGCACTCTGCTTTAACAAGGAACAACAACAGAGACAGAAGGGCTTATTTTTGGTGTCACTACATTTAGAGCAGATGTTATAGGCTCAATTATCCTGGTACTTCAGCTGTAACATTGCATTATTCTCTAAGCTCCGTATCCTTGGCTGAAATTGTTTTGTTGGAAGACACTGCTTTCTGAAAGCTGGTGCTTCTGTTCCCCCACTTAGTATAGCCTGGCAGCTACCTTCAGTAAGCAAATTTATCATTTTGGATTGCTTCTGCACCGTAACTACAAATCACATTGAATGTACTGCTGAACAAAACACGTTTTATAATGTGGAGCATCTGCCCATTATAAGAATACCCAGCATTTTAAGGCCAGATCATTAGTCACCGAGAATAAATGGATAGGTTATCAAGTTCTGCATATTTCAGTCAGTGTTCAAATAAACCCAACTTGTGTAATGCAGGAATATTCTAAGTTCAGCGTCCTCACAGTGTAGGTGAGTATGTCCATATATAACAGTGTTGTGAAACAGAAAGACACATCCCGCAGCTCCTGAATCACAGCTTTGAAATGCAGCACGACAATTATTTCATTTCGAGGCCAATGGTGATGAGCTCTGTCAGCATGGCAAGTAATTAGAAAAAATAGGGATCACTTGACTCATCTTTTCTTCCTGCCTTTGCCAGGTCCTTAAAGATACCATTTTCACCATCTAAAGCCTATTCAATTCATTTACTGCATCATATTGTTCTGGAGTTATGTTTCTGAAAAGGCACTCTACATTTTTAATTTAAAGGTTTTTTCTCTTTGAAGCAATAAAACTATTTTAAATGCTTTCTGTAAAGGTGATGTTATTCAGAATGCGTAAATGGAGATGAAAATAACTGAAAATAATGAGTCAAGCCAATAAAACTGGCAGAGGAATCAGCCAAATGGTAGCTCAAAGAAGGCAGATCACATATCAAAAAGGAGTTGAATCCTCTACTTTTTAAAATCCAGCTAGGCACACAATTCCTTACCTCTGTCACCTAACATTTGCCACATCTTCTACTTTATGAACACATACACTTTGCTTGGTAAAAAGGCAGAATCTTTCACTACAATGTATAGCAAGACGTGGCAGTTTTACACTATTTCTGTTATCGAGTAGTGTTATAACAAGAGAGGGATTATTAAAATTTTATTATTTTAGTAGCAGCATTCTCCAGAAAAAATACTAACGTATTTCCTACACTTGGGCTGTCTGAACAGATTATCCAACAATTACATATTAATTATTAATCACCCAGTGCTTCAGAAGCCACCCCGTGGCTCTCTGGTGCAGGAACTCTCCTGCTTTTGCAACCTAATGATATGATTTTCCCAGCTGCGGTGTTGCAGTGCTCAGCCAGACGGAAGGCTAATGACAGAGGGAGACATAAAGTTACAGGGATGCCTAAGGTTATACCTCACCTTGCTCGGAGGAGGTTATGAAACAGTAACCTAAACAAATTCAGCAGGCAAAATACAGAAAACTAGTTAGATGACAGATTATAGTTAGAATTGGAGTGAGCATGTGTTTTAAGTGGTCTGTATAGGGATTAATGGAAATACCTGGAAATAAGCAAATGGGGAAGACCTTTTCCTCCTGCATTCCCCAAGAACACCTTTTCTGACTCTATGTTTAAGTGGCAAGCCTGAGAACTGTAATTTGCATTATCTGTACACATTCTTGGCTGTACATGGTTACCACTCAGGAAAACAAGATTGATTTCTCATTCTCAAGCACATTTATAATGTCTGTGCAAATGAATGTAGGGCATATCCCGGCTAGATCAATATTTATGCAGCCTACTTTAGAAAGCAAGGGAGTTGCTTCTGAGCAGCAGGGGTTCTTGTAATTTCTTTTCCTATGGTTTCCTCTTTTCCTCGTTTTCACTGAAATTTGTTTGCATAATGCTCCACGCTCACAGACAATTAAAGGGATTTTTCATGAAGGGCCGAGCTGCTGCTGGCACCGGGGCAGCACCAGTGCCTGGGGAGTCCCTGGGGTAGAGGGAGGTGTGGGTGAGCCCGTGGAGCTGCAGGTCAGGCCCGTGGCAGCAGGTTGGCCCCAGGAATGTGTGGTTGTGGCAAGGTGCGTGAAGGCAGCGAGCGTTTGTGCCGCTCCCCGCAGGGACAGGGGCTTTCCTCGCCAGCTGCCGGCCGAGCTGGTGGCTTCTGCCCCCTCCCTCCAGCTCCATCGAGCCACTTGTCTTTGGCTTTGTGCACTTCATTCCACTTGCGAAAGAGCAACAATTAATTATCCTAATTAAACCCAACTGCAGAATATCGAATACTGTGGTTTGTTTCATTCTTCTAGGTTCACCTCTTTCGTGCACACATTCCCCATACTGTTGTCACAGCTAATCTCTTTCATTCATTTTGAAATGGTGGGCAGGGGGCCAGGGGAGAACGGAACACATAATAAATCAAAAGGCAGTAGCAAAACATTAAAAAGAGCCAAGCTCCCAGCAGTATGCCGGCATCCATGTTTAAAAGGATCTTCCCAAACAGCTGTTTTCTCACAGCACAGCTTTAATTTTCTTGATGCTTAGGAGGAGGCGACTTCACTGACCCACAGACAGAAGGTGGCCTTTGTGAATAAGCTTTACTTTTCCTTCTGCCGTATTTACCAGATTTTTTTTTTTTAACCTGACTTGATTATCAACTCAAGGACGTTCAAATGCCCCTGGTAATGCAAGTTCCTGCACAGTGATGCATGTCTTTGGAAATTAATTGGGAGATGATTACCTGTAACTTTACAGTATTGGTATCCTCTGATTCACTGTCAATTTAATTTGCCATCAAATAAAATACACTTTATGTATATAAAGTATTCCCTGCAAGCATTATTTTTTTTCTAAAGAAGCTCCGCCATGATGCAAACATAACAAGCTCTAGGCTATTAAATCTTCTTGATTTCCATGGCCATAGCACTGAAATGCAGCATTAGCAAATACAGTATTTTGGATGCCTCTGTAGTAAATAATTCCATTTTTTTCAAGTAACTAACCAGGCAATAAGAGCCCTGTCACTTCTGTGTTGACAAAGTATCTTAGTTACTGAGTAACTATAGAGATGTTTTCCTTATGCTTGACGTAATTATCAAAATGCCTCCCAATAGCTGGTGAAAATGTTAAGGCTCAAAGAGTAATTCCTAGAGTGTAGTTTGCTGTTCGCAGGGACATGCAAGTCAGAGTGGCACAGGCCAGCTGTGCACCCACAACTAAAAAGATCTTCAATATTTTTCTGTTGCCATCAGTCCCTTTGGAGCAAACATCTGAGGCTGCCCTCCAAATCGAGTTTCAGATTTGGTCAGCCTGAGGCACAGGGCCAGAAGAGACAGCCACAGACATCCTAGGGCGTAAGTCACAAATTACTTTGTTTCCCTTAAAGCTCCAGCTGCTGGAGTTCTGTGATTAGGTAAACTCTGTGTTAGCTTGTTCAGAAAGGGGGTTGCAGTTGAAAGTATGTGCAAAGCTTGCCCCAAGAGCCACAAACCCAAAAGGATACTGGTTTTGCTGCTTCCCAGATCTGTAGGCAAATCTTTCTTCACAGTCCCTGGCCTGTGCTGTTTTAGTACTTAGGGGTGGTTCAGATTTTGCCCTGCTGCTGTTAACTCTCCACAGAACCTGACTCTCGGGAGCCTCTGGCAGACACCCCAAAGTCGGATGTGTCCTATGGCCTGAAGAACATGGACTAGTGCACTGCGGTGGGGGACATTTCCTGCTTGGCATTCATGCTGTGCTCTGCATGGGTGATTTTTCTCCTACAAGTGATGTGTAACATGTAGAATTTCAGTCTGAGCTGTGCTCAATGAAGAATGAAGGCTGGAAGGGATCCCAGTGGGATATTTACTGTCTCTTGCTGGCTTAGGGTATTATAGATACCATACAAAAATATTACTTATAGTATAATGTCAACAATAATATATAAACTGTACCCATGTTGTTCCAACAGGTTGTCTTTTAGATATGCAGTGACGGAGGCTCCATCGCCTCCATGTCTGGCTGCTGTCTGTCCTCTGCCCCGCTGCCCTGACCAGCTATAATTATTTCCCAGTGACTAACCCGAAACTGCCTTGCTGCCCCACAGGCAGAGAGCAGAATCACTGCCTTCCGCTTTGCAGCCCTACATGTTGAAATACCCTTCTTTCCTTCTTCAGGCGGAACAAGGGCAGTGCCTTTGACTTTCCTCATAGGTGGTGTTCTCCAGGCCCCCTGTTAGCCACATGGCTGCCCCTGTGTCCAGCTCTCAATCTGGTAGAGCCATACCCCAAAACCGCTGCCTGACTTCCAGCAAGGCAAAGGAAAAGGGCTTGTGCCTGCACCTTGTGAGCCATACCCTTGTTAGTACATCCCAGTGTGGCGTTTGCCTTTTTCTCAGAAACATGGTGCTCCCAGGCTTTAGCTCACAAGCCAGCTTCCTGCCCAGCAATCTGCCAGCCAGGCTGTTGTCTGACTGGATTTGTCCGTTGTTCCTGCCTGATAACACCAGCTCATGTGAACTTGTCCCCGTTCTGAATTGCAGCCTGTGTTTCCCCCGACCCCAGCACAGCGTCCCCTCAGTGACACCAGTGATGATGCCAGCCCTGGCACCAGCCTGCCCTGCTGTTCCTGGTACAGCCACTGCGCCTGGCGTCACTCCCCCTCTTGCTACAATTTGACAAGCCTTGTGTCACCCTCTTGTAAATTTCTCTTTTGAGCTTACTTACGATGAGAATGGCATCAGAGACACTGTCAAAAGCACTTGGAAGCCAAGATGTGTGACATCTACTGCCTCTCTCCTTTCTGTAAGACTGATGATTAGCCATAAAAGGAAATAAATTTGCTTTAGCTCATTTAGTGCTCATTCCTTTTATCACCAACTGTGAAGTAGTCCATATTTGATTATATGCTCCAATATTTCCAGGGCATTGACATCAAGTTGGCCAGTTTTCTCCTTTGCCTTCAGTTTTAAAGGCAGCCACCCTATTCATCCATCTTCACAAGTCACAGGTGGACTCATTCTCCATCAAGTCTCACAGACAACTAACTACTCATGGCTCAGAGGTGCCATTAGCCAGGTCTTCAAGTATCTGAGGTCAAAGTATCGCTGCCAATTAGCAAATAATTAACTTCTGCATGAACTCTTTCCTTGCTAGAGTCACCCATCTTAACCACTGGTGCTGCTGGTGTTTGTGTTACCCACCCACATGCAACTGGTGTTTTGGGGAAGAGAAGTAGAAACTAAAGGCACTAAACACTTCTATAGAAAGGAGCGTGATGAGAGCATTCCTGTTTCAGGAGTTAGAGCTCATAGGATCATAGAAAGGGATTCCTGGTGTGATTCACATTAGAATGTGGTTCCTGGTGTCCCTTGATAATCCCCTCTCGGCTTTCGCCTTGGCCCTTGCTTGCCCCTGCATGTTGGGGCAATGCTTTGTATGTGCTGCCTGTTGTCTTGCCAGGTCTCCTCTTTCTGGGCATTTCCCTCCTGTGCTGAGGATGGAAGACTGCAACAATTAAAGAGTAAAAGGTTTTAGAGAGCAAATAAGTGACTCATGCCCTGGTACGTGTCACTGTAAGTAAAATAAAACAGTAAATCAGCAGATTTCATGGAAACAGCATGGTCCAAGCTTTGCTTATGGAGCCAGCACAAGAAATTTGTGCATTTGCAGATCCACACAGACGTGGCCATCCCTGGTGCACAATGTCCCACCCCAGCTCACAGGACTGATGAAGCCAATTTTTCACAGTGCTGTTTGCATTGAAAGGAGTCAGTTCAGAGTGAAAAACACTCTTCTGCAGCATAAATCAGCCCTACAGAAACTCAGTGCTCAGCCATACCATTAATGCCAGAGCTGTTGTGCTGTTTCGCATTGGGGAGCAGGGACATCCCCAAGGCAGCACAGGGAGAGACAAGGAGAGGGCAACAGGAATGCCAGGGTGCAGGTATTTGACATAATCTTTGAAAAAGGCCAGTGGCTGCTCTCTGCCACTCTGCCCACTATTTCTTTCTCCTCTTTGGCTGACCAAAAAACACAAGCCAACCGTGTTTTGTTAATAATGAAGAAAAATGGCTCTTTGTTGGCAGAGCAGCCACTACCCATCCCCAGAAGTTCCATGAGCAGCTCTGCTCAGGAAAGCAATGCTTGATTAAACTGAACCCTGGCTTCTGAAATACTGGAGCAAAGGCTGTTGTGGGACTGCATCCAATATAACTGTGTTTTATTTTTATTGCTCCTCATCTGTTTTCCCTGATTTTGATAAAGCCAGAGAGCACCTTGGCTCAGCAATCTCTGCTCTCAGCAGTATGAGGACAATCAAGCACTGAGTGACCTTACTGAGGAGCCTGTCATGTAAAAACCCTTCTGCCACCTGGAGTCCTGCCTGCACCCATTTTTCTCTCTCCTTCATGAATATTTATAGTGGTAAAACTAGATATTGCATGAACTAGTGTGGAACTTTAAAGTTATGCAATGAGCAATTTCGTATAGAATGAAGTTCCTTGGCAATTCTTCCATATAGTTATATCACTAAGATTCATGCATGTGCAATTCCCAGGGTGAAATAAATTTTACTTTTTTTTTAGGAAGGGATAGAAGATTAATGTGATTCTCCACAGGCTTTCACCCCCAGACTTTGATGGTTTCCATCCTACTGTAAAATGGTGATAGTGCCCCTGCCACTCAATTTATATTTTCCTTTGCCCGCATATTGCTTTCCTCTTCCTAGGGTTGTCTGTTTTACCTTCCCTTTTTGTGTCTCCTTTTTTATCTCACATTTAAGAGCACTGTTTTGTTGTGAGACAGTGTCTTCCTCAAAATGCATCAATAATAGAGAAAAAATGGAGGAGCCAGTCAACGCTGCGGTAGGCGAGAGGAGTAAAGTAGGTTAGGCAGTTAGCATTCATCAAATATTTAGTGAGTGATACAAGCCGAGGCCAGCTGTACGGGATCTTGATATGTTTCCTCTTTGTACGACTTGGTTAGTCCATCACACAGGTCCCTGCAGAGCACCCCAGCTCTTACCCGTGGCCCTGACCTACATTTTGCACGGAGTGTGTGCCTGTCTTTCCCCAAATGGCAAAGCCCTGTTTGGAAGAGGGTTTTGCTCCCATTTCAAGGCTCCTGCAGCCGTGCACAAGCAGAAATCCAGGATCTGGCCCCTGCTTGCCCTGGCTGTGACCTGAGTTGCTGTTGTAGGCAAACGTTCCGAAGCCCTTATTGTAAAATGGTCTCTGTGTTTCCCTTTTTCTTATTCAACCCTTTTCTCATCCTACTTTTTTTCTTCTTACAGCAGACAGTGCTCTGGGAGAAGCCAGCATTTCCCAGTGGTAAGATCAGCTGAGCTCACATAATTTCTCTAAGCCATGGTGCTGGAAGGTTGGGTTTGTCTTGTGCTGGGCTTTTTGTTCCCCCGAAACACCAGGAAACCTGCTAAAGAACTATCCTATAATGTCATGGGAATGGGTTATCGATTCAAAAAGGCTTTAAGATTGCCAGGGAGATGAAGCCAGCGAGCCCTGTGCCACACCAGGCTTTGTCATGCCACCCCCAGTGTGCTGGGGGCTTGCTGTTTCTCTGGGTCCACACAGCGCCCACAACTTGTGGGGCCAGGTCTCTCCTTACACTGGGCTGTGTTACAGGGCAAGGGCCTGTGCCTGTTCAGAACCCACAGACACAAGGACCTGGCACAAGCTGCCTTGCCTCACCCCTTAAATCCCATGGCGTGCCTTTTCCACTGCCAGGCTCTTTTTCCCCAGCGTCCTAGTGCAGGTGTGCTGCTTTACCCAACAACTGTTTGCTGGCACGCGGGTTCCTCTTTCTTTACAGCAAGAGGAAGAGACCCTTTCTTCACAGGGTCTCCTGACAGCTCCTGCAGTTTGTCCGTGTGCCCCTGTCCCCCCTCACTGAGCTGCCTGCCAGGAACCCTCACACGTTTTTGGCTTCCGCAGCCCAGGATCGAGGGGTCCTGCTTAGCGGGTACCTGTGTGCGTCCTGAATGCATCCCTCTGCTTTCATTTTTGTTCATCGGGGCCCCTCTGTGCTGCAGCTCTCTGCCAGGCAGCTCCCTACACGTAGGGCAGATCACAAAAGCACGAGGCTGCGGGATAAGCAGCGAGGGCTCAGGAACATGCTCCGATTTGCTAAAATTGCCTGATGAAGCTCAGAGCGGCAACTTCAGGCACTTGCAAAGCCTGTAACAAAAGTAGCACCCTTGGGCAAATATAACCCTAATTTCTTCACATAATAATTAAAAGGGCAAATTTAGGAGAAAATAGTAATCCCTGTCTGTAGAAGACTTGCTTTTCTCTTTTACTCCAGGCTAGAAATATCAATGGAGTTAAACATTTGTCGACGCTTGCACAAGCACGGCCAGAGCAAGAGAGCTGAGTAAAGGCAAACCTTTCCAAAAGAGAAGCCAGAGCCTGCTGTCGCTGGCAAGATGCAGGGTTCGAAGGAAATGAAGATGAGTGAGATTGCAAAACTGAGATGCCTGCACTTGCAAATTACTTGTAATGGCTCCAGAAACGACTTGTCTAGTGCTGTTGTTTTACCTTTTACCTACCACTAGGTATGCACCTCAGCTCATTAAAGGGTTGTATCGAGACATATAATTTGTTTACAGCTCGTTAATTGCCATTATAATAACAATAGCGTGATACATGCGAAAGCACGCTGGCGTTTTGGTGGTAGCATGCAGGCGAGCCTCCCGACGGCAGCTCATTGCTTGCCCGGAGCCCGCTTGCAAAACACTCTTTAGTCCTATTCGGAGTAATTTCGGGGGCAGATTGGGGAGCACGAGTCTTTGCCACAGACAGAACACACACAGTTTAAACTTGTTTCCTTCCTAATTGCGGGTGAGCAAAGCACAGGCGCTGTTCTTTCCATCTGGGTCATTTAGGGTTTCAAAAGAAGCTAATGAGGAAGCCAAGGAATTATAACATGAGGGTGGTTCTCTAACTTCTCTGTCCCAGTTGTTACAGATGCAATTGTAGAACCTCTTTTGCAGCAGGAGCAATGCCTCCTGCTCCCGGCAGAAGATCCTAAGCCATTCCTCTGAGTACCAGCTCAGAGGTTACTGCTTTCCTTTGGACACAGTCCTCAGGCTGACACGGTGTGCGGGGCTGAAAAAGGTGGTGAATCAGCTCAAAAAAAAAAAAAAAAAAAAAAAAGGACAGAAAGGGAAACAGGAATTGGATTGCTGGCTGAACCTCAGGTGCTAATGGGAATTTGGCTTACCTGACACAGGGTGCAGATTTTGACTGGGATGCCATGAATGCTGGTAATGTCCTCCTCTGGCATTTGGTGCTTCTTCTGAAAAAAAATAAATCAGATCTCAGAATTTGGAAATGGGCTTTGCACTTATTTTCTCTTAAGAAGAGTTAAAAAACTGCAGGGAAGTAAAAAGGATTTGAAGGTTTTACAAAATATACAGACAACTATTTCTTTTGACCGGCTTTAGTAAGTACAGCCAGGTTCTGACTGAGGGGCATAAATGCTCTTTTTTGGAATGGAAACATTTTTCCTAGTAGTTTACTATTCTCTGAACTCGTCATGAAGCACAGAGCAATTGTCAGCAATGTGCCACATGAACACAAAAATATCTTGGATAAACTCTATCACAAGATTTTGCCTTTCAAACATTTTTAATTGTAGTGATCACTTTTGACAAAAAATAAAAGATATAAAGAGAAGAAGTTCTGCTTGGTTCAGTAATAGATCTAGAACAATTATTTTTTGGTTATAGAAAAAGCCTTGCTGTTTTCACTGTGTGTATCTTGAGAAAAATTCTTTCTTGCCAAGAGATTTTATGAGAACCACAGGCTGTGCTATAAAATCATGCTGTATTCTTCATTTAATCACAGGGAGCTGATTTAAAATGCAGACAGTGAAAGCAAGAGATGAAATCTCACGACTTTGTGTGAACCCACTCTTGTGATGGAGGACAACTCCTGACTTAGGTTTTCACTGCAGTAATGTGTAAGTCCTGACAAACACTTTCAGTTCACAGCATCTGCACATGTTTCATGCTACAGCTCCAGAGCCAAGTAAACATCATATCACAGCAGTGGGTTTCCCCATCTTCATGACATCAGCTCCTTAGCAAGGCATTTAGTGGTTGAATGCTTCAGTCGTGAGTGTGGCCTCTTTCTTGGTCATTTTTCCCAACCTGACTCCAGTACCAGGCTCTTTCTGGCTTCCCATGTCCAGCAGAAATCAGTTTCTGATTTCCCTGTAGCCATCACCAGATCTGTATTTGCAGCCAGGGCTGCCTTGCAGGGGTTTCTGCAGCAAGGGGAGAGGCTGCTGACACCGACTGTGTCAGCCACGACACATTTGCCAAAAGCCTTGCAATGTGCATTATGCAGAGAAAAGCCTTCAGCCCTCCTAGTCTGGTCTTGTGAGGCTTCTAGCTGAACTTAGGTGTCTCTGCCTGAAGGTGGTTGTCCTCTAGAAAAGTCCACTGGGGACATGGCAGAAGATGGCAAGTACATCCATCTCCGAGAACTAACCAAGATGTTGCAACTGCCAGGGATTTACAGCAGGGTTTTTCTAGAAGCAACAGGAAAAAGATTCTAAGAGAGACCTCACTGGAGCTCTTCTAGAACATCCCTGTTTCTATAAGCCAGATTAACAGGAACAGCTAATTTTCTTTTTTTTTTTTTNGGATATGCTCCTGTGGCAGCATGAGTGGCCCTGGATACATTTGGTGTATCTTGAGGAAGCCAGGTTTGATAAGGATTTCTTTCCCTGGCTTTTCAAAGTGGGAAATCTAGGTTTTCCTGTGACCACATGTAGAAGTGTGCCTTGAGGAGCTGTCACCATCATGCAATGCACTTGGATTTTGCTGCCACTCTGCCTTTTTTCTCTGTGCTCACAAATGGGTTCTCCATGGAAAGCTATTAGGCACCTTGCATCTTCCACTGGAGCAGACACCACATATTAGTTCAGAAGGGTTATCTTTGTTCCTTCGGTTATGCCAAGCACATTGACCTTGATGCAAAACAAATTAAAATGTTGTCATCTATACTGGGACAGTTGCAGGGTGGGGGCTGTCTGTGTAATGTACATAGACACCACTGTTTAGGGTGTGCATTGTTACCTGGAATAAATTAGTTGCAGTTTCTTGATCTACAGTACGGGATCCAGCTGTTGTGTAACTCTGGAAAAACCTTCTGTTGTTACACAACATTGCTTGGTATCACCCCCATCTATGATCCAACTGTGCAATCCAAGCTGTGCTGCGAGCACGAGTGCATTTGTGCACCGCACGTCCCTCTTCCTGCCCCACTGTGTGCAGACACACACATCAAACACCGCTTGCTTGTTTGGGCAAACGGGGAACTACCCTCTTTTTCCCACAGACCGTGAGGCAATTGAGGTCAGAAGCTGAAGCAGGTTCATGACAATGATGATTTTGATTTGAACTGCACGCGTGGACGCTGTTTTACTCACAGGAAAAACAACCAGCCCTTGGCCCAAAGTACCAAATGGCCACACGTCCCCTGCCCAAAATGAGTCTTGCAAATGAAGATGTGGCTTCTGGGCCAGCTCTGCTTTCCACTCCCGACGTTTTCTGTCTGGGATTCATAAACCCTGGGTCATTCCCACTTCTGTCACATGAAAAGAGGAGGAGAAATCCCGCTCCCGCCAGCCACATGCAAGCACTGGCCAACCTTTGTACCCGGGGTCAGCAGAGGTGTCGCCACGCAAGAGGTTTTGTTCCCCCCGGAGAAGGAAGCGGGTCAGGTGCCACTGTCCCCGAGCACGTGGGGTCACTGGTGCTGCCGGGGGCTGTGGGACAGAGCGAGTGCCAGCTCTGCTGCAGCCTTCACTGGGGGGGAATGCGCAGTCTGATAATATGAGGGGTTTTAACTCTCACCAAGCTCAAGATTTTTTCTTTTTTTGGAAAAAAAAGGAGGGGACAACAATTGATGTACCTTCTCCCAGCCATGCTGTGAATGTGCACATGAGGATGAAGAGCTGTGCACAGAGGGGGGCTGTGTGTACCCTGCTGTCAGCAGCTCCCAGCAGGCTCAGGGCTCTGGCACCAGGCACACAACCTGACGAGGCATTTCAGCTTCGTTGGAGCCCTTGGTTGCACCTCACCACAGTCCACCCAGGGTCACTGATATTGGTGCCTCTCTTTACAGCCACAGACCTCAACTTGTGATCAGTATCTCCAGGCACAGACCAAGTGTGGACACCGGCATGTGGCAACACAGCTCCTTTTAAGGACCCCCAGAGAAGAGCAATACAGATCAGAGCTCATCATTTTACAAACATGTAGCGACCAGTCCTCATCCCAGAGCTCTTCTCACAGGCAGCAGTGAAGGAGAGAAACCCTGGCAAATGTCTCCTAATGGTGTTTAAGTCCTCAGCTACCAGTGAAATCAGAAGGCATAAGTTAGCCTGGAAGATCTGGCTTGAATGAAGCAGGACATAGTCACATTCCAAGTAGCACAGTGGTAGAGAAGACAACAATCCTAAATCTCCTGAATCCCAGCCTTGTGCTCTTTCTTCCTAAGTTCATGAGTGCTTAATCTTTGAGAAGCTTATGCTAAGACTTCCATGTTTGTTTAAAGTTTTAAAATGAAACCCTATCACCTGCAGGCAATCCTACATGGCTTTTTTTTTTTTTTCAGTCCCAGATACAAAACAACCCTAAACCTGCTCTGCAGATTTGTTGACACAGAGGAGATTAAATGCTATTTTGCTGGTCTTTTAAAACCCCTTATTGATTTTTTCCTGGGTTCATGTAGGGTTCACAAGTGAGAGTGTTGGTCCTTCGAGTATGACTGTCCATTTTAAGTGCCACTTTCTGCATTAAAGGAGGCCCACCAGCTTCATTTATGTTTTTTACCTGATACAGTTAAAGCATCACAAAGGGTGGTGTGGAGGTCGTAGCCATTTTAACCAAGCATGATGCTGTTGGCTTCAGAGAGCAATGAATCCAGAGCAATTGGCCTTCTGTGAGTGGCAGAGGGGAAGGACCTACTTCCCTTTGGACCTGCTGTCCCACTTTGGTTTGTAATTGCCTGATTGGTCTTGACACCAAGAGGTTGGAGTCTGTCCCCAAGATGTGGATGCAGAGCCACCTGCACGAGCCACAGGCACCCTCTGGGCACCAAACCCCTGGTGCCAGGGCCACATTTTGGAGATGTTGGAGTGGGGCTTCCACCAACACCAGCTGTAGTCAGAGACATCCGCACGTGGCTGTGTCACTGTCTGGGAAAAAGGACTGCCACAGAAAGGAGACCCCGGAGCTGAGCTCGGGTGTGGACTTTGATCATCCACACAGCTGGAGCATCAGTTAGCATCATGATAAACCTGTAAGCCACATCTGCTGGAGCTGCTGCCTGGCATCCAAGCCACCACCTGGCTCTTGGTCACGGCTTTGTCAGAAATCTCGTTCTTTGAAACAGAGCATGGAAAGTGGGACAGCAAAGGGAAAGGGAGTAACACACTGAAAGAAAAGATGCGGCACAAAGAGCTTCACTGGCAATTTCAACATAAATGAGGGGTATCTGGTAGTACTACAAGGAAGTGAAAATGGGGTCTTATTACAAGAGATGCTGGACAAGGGCGATTACACTTACAGTTGCCTGGGTGACAAGTATACATACAAATGAAACAAAAAAAATCAGGTATACCTATAAACAAAACATAGAATCACATAATAAATAAGGTCAGAAGGGACTGTCTGGCCCAATCCCTACCCAAAGCACAGCCAGCTTTAAAGTCAGAGTAAGCCTTTGTTGGGAGAGCTTTGCACATCCCTGCAGGAGACAGTTTGACCACCAACCCTGTGAAAGTTGTTTGCTAATGTTTAGTTGGGATTTCCTTGTATACAACTTCTGTTTGGTGCCTCTCGTCCTTTCGCTGTGCACTTTCAAGATGAGTCTGGCTCTGTATTTTTCTCAAGGTAGTGTCAGACAGCAGTAAGGTCTCCTTTCAGCCCTCTCTTCTGGACGCTGGACAAACCCAGCTCTCTTGTCCTCTCCTGGTATGCCACAAACTTCTGTTGGACTTGCTCTGGTACCAAGGACCCTACAACTGGACATGGCACACTTAGATGTGGCCTCACAAATGCTTCATGTTTTCTTCCTGAGAGGCTGAAAATTTGTTTGGTTTGGTTATAATCTAGGTTCTCTAAATTTAAGAGGTCTGGCTTTTCCTGTTTAAATATGCTACTGACCAATGCTGGACATGATACTCAGAAGGATCCTTCAGCTGACCCCACACGGCTGCTCTCTTCTTCTTAGCTGGTTTCTAATTGTCGGAGCAGGAAAGCTCCTGAACAACCTTTTATTGAGAGAAGTAGGACAAAATCCAGCCTAATTACCATTCTAGCAGAGCGAGGGCAGTCTGGAACAGAGGTCTACAGTGAGCTGTGGGTGATGGGAGAGGTTGCAAGCCTTGCACAGGAGTTTCGTGATGTCTCTTAAGCTCCTACATTCCTCTTCACCGTTTTAAAATGCAAAACCTGTGCTTGCCCTTACCTCAGTGCCTGCAGAGCAGAGCACGGCCTGCGGCAGCGATCTTGGGCCGCGCTTTGGTGCCACTCCTCTTTTCCTCCAAACGCGCGGAGTCACACCAGGTGAGCCAGGCCACTTCTCGCACCCGGCTTTACCTGCCCCTCCAGGCACGGGCGCTGCTCCCACACGCATCCTCTCTTTCACATGGCTCGTTTTCCTCCATGGTCTGACTTAAACCTTTTTTTTTTCCTTTGGTAGCAAGCTCCACCTTGGCTCTGCCAGAGTTACACAGGCTTCAGCCCAGCAGGGATGGTCCAGTTTTCCCCACACGTTTCCTTCAGGGTGGCCTCCATGCATTGGGAAAACATTGCAGTAAAAGCTGACCAGGACTGAAGGCTGAGCTGGATTTTATTCTGATTAAGTAATCAGGTCGCATAAACGCTGTTAGACATGATCAGTTGCGTGATCTCTGCAGGCAAGTTCTTCAGCAAGGAGGGCAAAGCCTTCGGTGCTCTGCTTCATGGCAGAGCCAGAGCTTTGTGCATTCCTGGGCCAAGTCCTATCGCATCTGAGGCAAACACATTTGCCTCTGGGCAGGGAGGCAGGGGCGAGCAGGGCAGGGGCACTGCAGCCAGCTTTGCAAAGCCTGGCTTGTTCCTCTGTACCCTTCTCCTGGGACTCTCTGCCTCCATCCATCCATCCATCCGTCCATCCGTCCCTCCCTGCGGGTCTGGGGCAAGCCGAGGCACGAGGCCAGCCTCTGGAGCAGCAGCCAGTGCACACCAGCAGTTTTCAGCCTCAGGATGTTTCCCTTTGAACAGCTTGACAGCGAAAGCTTTCATCCTGGAGAAGACTGACTTGCATCTGCAGCTCGTCCGCCCCTGTTACTGGGATTTGCACACCAGTGGCTAAAACCTGGCTTTGGCTTTAAGGTCGAGTGCTGGATTGGGGTGGAGCTGCCGAGGTGGCCTTCGCCACGGCTTCTATCCCCCTGCCTGAAAGGTCTCACAGGACAGCCCCGGGTATATGGGATGCCTTATAGCTGAATTGCACCTTGGCAAAGCTGCTTAGTATTCATCCTTCGGGGCCAATTGCTGGCTATCATACAGAGCAGGGGCGATTCAAGAGGAAGAAAAGGCATCTTTTTGAAAAATAAAGTGGTTTGGGTTTTTTTTCCCTCCAAGAAGCCTGCGAGGCAGAGTGACAGGATGCATGAAGAGAACATTTATGCAGACGAGCAGCGTGGCCTATTTAAGAGCAAAGTGAAAGAGCAATTATTCTGCAGCTCCATTCTGATGTTAACCAAAAATAAAAAATGTCGGGACTCGGCAAAAGGACCACACGCAGCCAAGGAAGCAGCACTGGCAGCGGGGGGGTTACACTGGCAAAGGGTCCCTGAGTGGGAAGCAATTGAATGCTGAGGCTCCCACTCACAAAATCACCAGCCCAGGGTTTGCAGGAGCAATTGCCATGAGCAAGAGCATTAAAACCCCTCTGCAAGGCAGGCTGGAGGCAGTATGGGAATAAAGCCAATTACTGTTGTACTCATTTCCCCATTCAGGAAGCCAGGGCTAACTCTGCCCTCTGTTTCTGGCCAGCTGAGCTTGCACGGCCAACGCTGCACCTCAGACAAGGCACGTGGCAAAGCTGCCTGTACGTTCTATAGGCACAACCCAGCAGCTCTTAGGAAAAGACTTTGGAAGCCTTTGCAGAAGCCACCACCAACTTATGGTAAGACAGAGCCGTCAGTTTTGCCTACAAAACAGCTATTTTCTCATTTTTTATTTTTATGCTAAAGGAGCTTTTATTTATCTAGGTTTCAGAGAGAGCAAGAGGAGACTAAGCTTAAGGGACAAGGGTACCTGATCTGTTACACAGGTTTCTGAGCTGAAACCTCACCACGATGAGCAAGAGCAGCTCACACAGCGTCAAAATACCTGCAAGTTTCAGCACAGGTGGCCCTGCATCCCCACTTACACCCTCCACTCTCTGCAGTGGTGAGGTACAGTGGAATTCCCTTCTCCTGTGTGTCTAAAAAGTGATTCTTAAAAGTTGACCTGCACTTGTGAACTCTGAGGCCCTCAGAAGCAGATTCCCAGAGTAGCCTGCTGAATAGCTCCCAGATAGCCCAAAGTTAGCTCTCCTGAAGTCCAGGGTAGCAGCTCTGTCTCCTTTTTTCTCATTACACTGAGAAACAAAGTCAACAATTTCGTGATCACTCTGGCCCACCACCACATCCCCCCAGGTCTCTCTCATGCACCTTGGGGCAGAGGGGTCAGCTGCGTGCGGCCGAGCTCCACTGCCAGCCCCACCCCACCGCCATCAAACAGGCCGGATTCAGGAGCATGGATGCAACCCTGGGCTCCTGACACCAGCTGGACGCATTTCTCCCGGAGCAAATGCCTGCTGCAGACGAGAGGATTTACACTTTCAGCTTCACACTGCTGTTTACAATCAGTTCAGTGGGGGACAAAAGCATCTCTGTGTCTCACGGAGGCATGGAAGTAATTATAAAGAGAATTCTTAAGTGCTCAGATAACGTGAATCTTAAGGCCCATCTATACAGTGTAGCTACCTCCTTGAGTCGTGGTCTGTAAACTCAGAAAGAGGAGGAAAAAAGCCCCATGCCACAAACGTCCCCACAGCTGGGTACTGGAGAATAGGACAGCTTTCCCTCTGAGCAGGACAGGGAGTGATGCACATGGCTGCATTCACCCTTTCTCCAGGGACATGTTCAGGGCAAAGGAAAAAGCACTAGAAAGAGAAGCACAGCACCAGAGGCAGAGAAGAGCCCCATCAGAAGCAGTGGTGCCAAGGTCAGCTATCAGCAGGTGTGCCTCCATTCAGATGCAATTCCATTTGCAGGTAGTACAACTGAGGGGAAAATTTGCTAAAAATAGATAAAATTGGTAATCTGTTGATAGTTAATCATTTTGCTCATTGGTCCCCCTGTAAAGGGCATGCAGCAAGAACCTCCTTCAGCTGCCTGCACCTGGGTCTCTCACTGCCACCAGTGCCACCCACGGCTACTTGTGGCAGCAATGCAGAGATAGAAAATAAGGTTGAAGACATACAGGAGACATCCACATGCCTGAAAAGGCAGCTGCAGGCCTGCTGGGATGTACCAGGGTTCCTCAAATGATGCTAGACATCTACACCTGGGCTACTTGAATCAAGGCTCCTTTCTACAACAATAACAGAGCATTAAGTAGGACAGGAGGAGAGAGCAGCTTATCAAAGAATTGCAGTGATGAATCTCAAAGGGGGGTGTCCTATAGTTCTTGTTTTGCCTGCTCAAAGAGAACATTTGTATTAGTGGTGGGAATGAAAGGCCACGAGCTGAAGCACAGTCCTGTGGGACATCTAAGACCTGGTGGCACTGGCTGGGTTGGGGCAGGAGATGGAGACATGTTCCCACCTCACCAGCATTCACTGGGAGCTCCTGGAGACACAGAATGTTCTGCATTGGAAGGGATCCACAAGAATCATCGAGACACACAAGCAAAAGCCTTGAAGGCAGGGACAGGGAAGGGGTGAACCTCACGGCTTGGCTTGTGATTTCTCTGCCTACATTAATCTGGAAGCTTTTTGCTGCTGTTCTCCTTTCAGCTGGCACTTCAGCACGAGGATGTGAAATTTTAGAGGAAAGGAAAAGCACTCTCAGCCTACCTTCAACCCACAGGTTGTGGTTTTGTTTAAAACAGAAGAAAGAGATAAGCCTGGCAAGGAAGGACAACGTCAACCCTCAACAATGGTGGTGGCTTCAGAGGTCCTTTGGCCCAAGCAGATGCCCCAAGTACCTCAGAGAGGACAAGATGCCATTTTCCAGGCAGAGGAAGCAGGACAAGGGCATTGCTGAGCCATGGAGGTCCACCTGTTGTTCTGGGTGAGAATTCCACCCATGCTTGTGCCCAAGCCTCGTGTTTCTCCTGGGCTGTAGCCCTGCCAAGTTCAGCCCTGCTTTGGCCCTTGGGCAGCAGAAGGATCCAGAACACACGTGCACTTCCACCACGTGCCACACCAGTCTAGAGCTCAGCCACCCTCCTGCCACCCACTTAGCTCCAGTGACCACCGAAGTGACCACCTTGCCTACACCCGAGTTTCCACTTAAATTCCACAAGGGACAGAAACTGCAGTAACTCTCCTGTCCAACACCCCATGTCCTGGATACAGGCAGGCCTTGTCTCCCCACAGGTGTGAAGGGCAATCTGCTTGATGCTCAGAAGAAATTGAATCTGCAGAGAGAGTTTGTCTCCAACTACATTTTCTGAACTTTTAAGGCCCTTTGAGCCAAAACATGACATTATCCAAACAGAACATGATGCTATTATAAACAACACAGAATGAAAATATATAAACTAATTAAAAGAGAAATAACTTTCAGCCAGTGAAACCCAAAAGAACAGGATGGAGCAAGGTCTTTGTGGACACACTGAGGCAGACAAACAGCAGCATATGAGACTCACAAGGAGATGAAATGGAGGGAAACCACAGGAAAATGGCATAACCAGGGAAGAGAAAGTATTGTCCAACTCACCCTGCAGCAGGCCTGGAAGTAGGGATTTTATGGCTGATCCCATTGCCTCGCTGTGAGAGAGGTGAGGCAAGAATATGGGAAGTGGTAGCACAGTACGATTTGTGGCCAAAAATTAGATGAACAGAGGCTGTTCATAGAATAGAAGTGGAGATGAAGGGGAAAATTACCTTTTTTTCATTTGGATAAGTGTGCACAGCTGAGCCCAGGTTGCTCCTCACAGGTGCTATTGCACACCCCACTGGTGAGAGCCCAGCCAGAGCTACTCTGCTCTCCACAGATAAAACAAAGGGCAGGCAAAGCCCTAGACTGGCAACATGGAGCCTGTAGGATTGGAACTCTCTGGAAATAAACCAACAACCACTAAATGCATTTGCATTCTCATTTGTGAGGCAGCACCACAGGATTATCGCTACTCCTTCTCTCAGGGAGGGAAAAGTGACATTTTAGACTGCGAATGCTGACAAGCGCAGGCAAGTGAGTTTTTAGCTGGGACTACAGTATCTGTAAATTAGAGACATCTATTTTGCTTTCTTTGATAAGGCAACTGCAGTCTGATGCCGAATCTGCCCTCTTTCACCTGTCCCTGCTGCCTCAGGCACACGATGTAATAACTTATTTTAATAGGTCTCAAGTGAGCAGTGAAATCCATAACCACACAGTTTGATGGTTTCCTCACTGCTGCAAAAACACTTGTATGAAAGTGTGGCTGCAAAGCCCTGTTTGCTTTGCTGGAGGGCCCCAGCCAGCTCAACCAGCACCAGGTTCCTCTGGCTCTCCGTTTGTTGCATGACAGAAATCAGTTCCAGAGTACCTGGGACTGAATTTGAACCTGACCCAGCCTTAAATACACAGTATTTAGTGACTCTATTTGCTACATTTTAGTCCAAGTCTTTCCATCTCTTCTTCCCTCTCCCCAGCTGCGTTTTGCTCTTTGGCCTTGCTGCAATTGTCAAGCACTTGAAACGGTGCCTCTGCAAAGTGGGGGACATCCATCTTTATTTGCCCCCTAATGTTTTTCAGTCCACAGCTGATACAGAACCCATGAGATGGGAACCACGACTTACCTGGGAGGGGTTTTAAGACAGCACATTGCAGAAGGGACCTCACCCGAGATGAAGAGGTGCTTGCCAGGGGGATGCAGGACAGTGAGGCTGCCCCACGAGGGAGAGGGACCCTGGTCCCCCACAGCCCCCCAGCAGAGCCAGCAGCTGGACACAGGTCCATCAACAGCCCAAGAGAAGCGATGGGGCAGGTCCAAGGACCACCCAGGGCTCTGGCAGGAGCAGCAGGAGAGGGAGGCACCCAAAACATGGGCCTGAGGCCCACCTGGGAAGAGCTGGCCAGCACCTAGCTGGGATGAGGCGCACAGACAGCGCTGACCGAGCAGCACCAAAGCCCCTGGCTGAGCTGAACTGGGCCCAGGGGAGGCTGGGCGGGCTCAGTAAGGCCCATGCGTGCTCCCAAGGCCCAGCTGTTCGTTTCTGCATCAGCTTTGGCTTGTTTTCCCCTCATCCTTTGCCGAGCAGCCACCCCGCTGGTGCTCTGCTCTGTGCAGCTCGGCTCCCACTCGGGGATGGCGCAGGCAGCTGCGGTGGCTCCCCCGCCATCCCTCCCTCTCCCGCCTTTCAACTCTCACGTTTCCTTCTATCAAAGGCACGGCCAGCTGTAAAAATAATATCGTGGCATGGATGGAACAATACGGCACAATACACAAACACCTAAGCAGAGCAAAGCGAGGCTGCGTGCAGCTCGAGAGAGAGAGAGAGCGTTTGAAGCAAAATTAATTTTGTTTAATTTTATTAAAGAACCAAGGGCGCTTCCCAGCTTTTAAGTGGCAACAGGAGGAGCCTGGCATGTCCCTCCATCAGAGACAGACGGGAAGAGCTCACGGACCAAAGGGAAGAGAGCATATGGAATGTGTTACCCATGTCTGTCATTGAAGTAAGGAGCTTTAAAGAGTTCAGAAGGAAACTAGATACATTTCCAAACAAAATAAGCCTGAAAAATACGGGGTGAGTGACAATGCCCTGTGGGGAGGGGACAGGGCTCCCATCGCCTTCCCTCTGACTGAGAAAGCCTCAAGCACTAAAGTCTTTTGAGTATGGAAGTTGTCTAAAACTGGTTAAAGATGTGCACTGAAGAGCTGAAAGACGAAACTTTAAGGCATTAATCAAGAAGGGGTTTTGGGGAAATAAAAAAAGTAATGATTAAATGATTAAACTTTCTAGGTGCCCATACTCTGGCTATACACACCATTGGAAATGTCAGGCTGGCTTGACCTACTGTGTCCCAACTCAGGCTCTACTTGCTAGCAAGAAGACTGCTGTCTAGGTGCTTTTAAAATAGATCAAAAAGCAGGAACAATTGAAGTTTGTAAATGAAGCTTCTGCAGCACAGACCATCAGCAAGCAGTCCTGCCCCCCCGTGGTTCCTGATCACAGCACCCACTCCTCTGCTGGCAGGAGCAGCAGGATGCTCACTGTCCCCATGTGCAAATCAAAACTTGCTCTGAAGCTCTCTAGTGCTGTGCATGTCACCTGTCACTGGCCAGGAGGTGCCATCCCCCTGCCCGAGGGGGTCCCAGGTTCTCTGGAAAGAGCACAGAGGTGAGGGCAGATCACCAGCTAAATGCAGGTTGAGATGTACCCTGCAGCCACAGGATGGTCCCTGCTGAAGTGAGCTAAACACCTCCTGCTTCTGTTGTCTTTGCTGATGGAGCTGTTGGTGCCAATGAAAACATGGCTCACACAGGTGCCTGAAGTACCCTGCAGTCCTTGTCAAGATGTACCTCAGAGCCAATCTGGTCTTAAAGGAGCAATTAAAATAAGTCCCATGATGCTTTCATCCAGAAGTCTTCAGAAATTGAACATCTGCATTCTCTTTCTTCAAGCTCCCGTGCCAGGTTTTGGGCAGCAGTCCCTGCATCCTGAGCCCGAAGGCAGAGTGCTGATCAAGGGATGAGTGCCCTGCTCCTGCCAACCTGCCAGCTCTGCACTGGGCAGTCAGAAGCACAGCACCTTCTCACCAGTTGTCCCATGCAGGCAGAGGCATTAGGAACCTGCTGGCAAGAGATGGCAATAAAAGCATTAAAATATTCCCTTCCACAGTCAAGAACAAAACTCAGGAAAGTGCTGTTGTTAGTCTCCAGCAACTTGGCTAGACATCTCTGGCTTGGGCAAAGAAACAGCTTTTTCACCTCAGGGCAGCTGCTCTTCCCAGTGGTGCTGGAGGCATGACAGCCTTTGGGAATCAAGCTTTGGTTGTAGAGTATCCAAGCACATTTGCTTTCCTGTCTAACTCCGAATTAACATCCCATTCTTTGCCTCCTCCAACTAAGAATGTGCTAGAAATGCGATATCCTTCCTCAGAAAGAAAGGAAAACGTGGTTTCAGTGTGCAGTGCAAAGTCCCAGCTCCCATTTAGCTGTCTGTGCAGTGACAGGAACTGGCACAGGCTCACACTCGGATAGCTACCCCCTTGCTCTGGTTATTTTGAGTTAGAAAGTTGTATTATCATTTGGGAGTTTGCATACCACAGGTTAAAGCATTTCAAATGGCCCTCCAAGTCCTTCATAACAATGTTTAAGCCATGAACCATAACATTACAGTCTCTGACACCTTCATCACGTGCATGGTTTTGGCAGACATGGGAAAGAGACTTAGAAAGGCTAACCAGGGCAAAAGTGAGATGAAAAAAAAAAACGGGCTAACACATAAATGAGAAATGGAAAACAAATCAAAGGGAGACAACACCCAGAAGAGTGTCTTAGCTAGCTCTGTGTGGCTGTAACAATTACAAACACTGTAAGGTTTTCAATGTATTGTTCTAGTCTGTCCCATGGCCACATAACTCAGCCCTGTGCAGATTGCTGGAAGGGCCCATCTCCTCTCTTGTGTGTCTGATCTGGCCAACTGCACTGTGGTGACATGCAGAATTCAGCTGGTTTTGTACCAAATTGATGCAGTTGTTCTTTGAAGTTCTCTGCTATGAAATTGATCTGAGCTGTGGTAAGAAATCAAGTGATGTGTGGAAATTGTCTCACCACAATGCCTGTTCCTATTTTTGTTGATGCTGCCATTGGTTTCCCCTGCCCTCCTCTCCTCATGTTACTGCTCTTTTCATCTGTGATCTTTATTTTGTACGCTGACAGGGGCCAGGATTTACATGCCTAGTTTGAAATACCCAGGAGTCCTTCTCAAGATGTACCTCAGAGCCAATCTGGTCTTAAAGGAGCAATTAAAATAAGTCCCACAAGGTTTTCATCCAGAAGTGTTGCCACTGCTAAGCTGTCTGCTCTTTTGCTGGGGCATGTGCATATCCCGTAAAAAACATTTTAAAGAAAGGAAAGGAGCATTCTGATAGCAGCACAATTACTTTTATACATTATATTTACTCAGCCTAGACATGCCGTCAGTTTCAAATCTTAGTTTTGGTCAAAACAAGAAAAAATCTGAAGCAGTTGAAATGGCATCAAGCTACAAATTATGTAAAATAAGACTATTTTAATGTGATATTTTATAATATAAATTATATTTTATTATGTATCACATAATTTTTTCCAAGAAGTTCCTAAGCAGTATTTTAATACCGAAGCTAAGTGGCAAGTAAGTTTTTAAAGAAACAATCCCCATCTTTCTGTAGTCACACCAATGAGCATGGGTAGGAGTTAATTCTTGTCTTTGTATCCGTCTTCAACATCCACTGCCTCAGGAAAAAAGCATACTTTAAAAGTCAATAAAAAGTGGACATTTTAGGTCAGAGGAAAGTTCTAAGATGAATGCACAAGTGGTTAAGATACAGCTTTCCTTTGACCAAGTTCAGCACTTTTTTTCAGCCTGTGCTCTTGTACCTTGTGTTGTTGACTTATTCATATAACAGTGACCCTTTACACCAGTCAGGGAACACATATCAATATTAAAAATAATAGTTTTATTATGTTCTGTCTCTTGGGCAAAATGTTCCCGAGCATGAGATATTCCAGATAAATGTCTGATCTGTGGACCTTCAGGCTAAGTAGAGAGAGATAAGTAAGAGACGTTATCCTCAAAGATAACCAGACTGCCTCAGGAATTACTCTCAAAAAAAAAAAAAAAGCTCCACAGTGCTCAGAAAGCATTCAGCATTCCTCATTTTATGAATGCAAGTATCTAGAACCATTTTAATCCACAATAGTTCTTAAGACACAGCGTTCACATCTGGCTGCAATTCTCTGGGTCTTCAATATTCATTATGACACCTGGGCTATTTTAGCTCTGGTTTGGGTTGGAAGGGACCTTTAAAGGTCATCTAATCCAACCTCCCTGCAATGACGAGATCAGATTGCTCAGAGCCCCATCCAACCTGACTTTGAATGTTTCCTGGGATGGGGTATCTACCTCCTCTCCGGGCATCCCATGCCAGTGTTTTACCACCCACATAGTAAAGAATTTCTTCCCAAGATCTAGTCTAACTCCTTTTAGTTTAAAACCACTTTCCTGGTAGGCACCCTTAAGTATCAGAGGCCACAATAAAGTCTCACCAGAGCCTTCTTTTGTCCAGGCTGAACAACCCCAGCTTCCCCAGCCTTTCCTCACAGGAGAGGTGCTCCAGCCCTCTGATCATTTCATGGCCCTTCTCCGGACTCACTCCAGCAGTTCCACATCTTCTTACGGTGGGGAGCTGTCCCAGAGCTGCACACAGTACTCCAGCTGGGATCTCACCACAGAGGAGTAGAGGGGGAGAATCACCTCCCTCAACCTGCTGGTCACACAGTTACCATGCTTATTTTTTTTTGAGAGACAACAAGTAGTATGCTCATCATGTAAGAAAATATATAAACGTGAGAAAGCTCAGCAGAAATGAGCATTACAAAATCACAAGTCAAAGCTTACTTAGATGGCATGAGGATACTAAAACCAAGTTAAGCTGAAGCATCTGAGGTTACCTCAGTTGTTAAAGTATGGTGCCAATAACACCAAGGTCGTGGGTTTGATTACTTAAGAGTTGGACTTGATGATCCTTGTGGGGTCCTTCCAACTCAGAAAATTCAGTGATTTCTGTGATCTTACGTGGTACATCAGAAGTTCCCATGTATTCCACTGGTGGAGTTATGCTGCCACCTATTGTGAGGATGAACCTGACACTCGTTATTTTGCTAGGCAACGTTTGCAATAATTACTTGTCTTTTTCTCTTTTTTGTATTAGAAGCACTTTCTTCTGAAATATCTGCTACTGATCAATGATGGTGAGAGGCAGCAGGCATAGGTGGCCTTTCAGCCTGAGCAAATATAAATGTTCATACATTCTGATCTCCAATCTACCATAATGCACAGTTTAATTCAGCTCTGTCTGATGCTGTCAGCTCTAAAGCTGGTCCAAAATGAGAACCCCGTTTCTCTACTCCGATCAGCGGTTGAGGAGTGCAGCCATGGGCAGAGAGGCAACGTGCTCCCCTGGCATGATGCTCAGAGATGTGCTTTTCCTTCCTCCCTCATGCAAGGAGCACAGGACTGTAGGTTAGTTCCACAAAACTGAGACAGCACTTGAGCTACAGTATAAACTCATGACTGTGCCTTTAGGAGACCTCTCCTTCCCCCCAGGCACAAGGGCAGTCCACATGGCCTTTCTACATATTGTGCCCAACTCCAGCAGCTGCGGTTACCAGCCCTGAGCAGAACGCTCTGTTGCCCAAAGCGACTTTTTTGTGTGCACAGAATTTAGGTGAACTTATTTCAGGAGAGCAGCCTCAGGAGTCCCAGGCCAGCACACCTCCAGAGGCTCACAACATAGGCAAAGCTGAAATAAACTACAATGTACTTCTGCCTCTCTGAAACTGAAGTAGCTTGGCACCGGTCAAGTTCTGCCATTCTCAATGTACCTTTCCCCACCTTTTTACTTCCTCTACCTTTTTAACCCAAGCACATTCTAGCACAACACAGAGATGCTCTGTTCCTTCACCTCTCTGGTAGCATCAGCTAAGCCAAGACCTAGGCTCTAGGCCATCCCTGCCATCTTAAGGTCGCTTAGCTGGGAAAACGAGGCCATCTCTTCAGCCACAGGAGCAGCATGCATCATCGCACTCCCTCATGATCCCTCCTTCCAGTCCTCCCCATGCCTGCCCCATCATTCATATTGCCTTCCAGCTTTAGGAACCAAATGGTTCCAATCCAGAGCAGCACTGCAAACCAGGAGCAGTGCAGTACTCAGGAGTCACTCCTGGACAGCTTGGATAACTGCTCAGGCCCACCAGCTAGCGGGATTTTTTCATTTACCGTTTGGGCATTCAGCAGCTTCCAAGCCACTCAGAGGGAGAGAATCTCTGAAGCTGCAGCTGGAGTGAAACCTGATTGCACAGACAGCAGTGGCGCAGCCAGAGAGGACAGCCAGGTACGAGTGCTGTGTTTCTGCTGTTTGCTGTGCCACAGGGTACATATTTTTACACTTTTGAATTGAGTCCAGCCAGGATCTGTCAAGTCAGGGCTGCTGGCAGCACAGAGGCAAACAATTGTAGCAGCAATTCAAGACGGCACTGCAAGTAGCAGATGGCATTTTGAGAGTAGCATCACAATTTACAAACTCCTTGGACAGGTGTTTGCACTCCGCTGTGTCCAGGGAAGAGACACGGGGCACTTGCAGCAATGGAAGCTGTGTGATGGTGTGTGTGACTCCTGGGTTCAATACCCCACCACGATTATGGGAGTTGCCTGAAAAAGAGAGGTTGGGTTCATGGGCAACTTTCAGACTCTTCATCACCTCAACTGGTTTCTCCAGAAGGTTGTTCTGGGGACTAATCTGGGACAAAAATGCATGATACTCTGTGGTCCTTGGCTCCATAGACAAGCTGCAGCTAAGCAGTAGGAATTAAAAACACTGCCTTTGCAGCAAAGTGAGATGAGAGTCCTCAGTACCTTTCTCTTCCCAAGTACAACCCAAGCACATTCAGACACTGCAAAGGCATCAGACCCTTCAACTGCCCTGCAATTGGGCAAACTTTTCTAAGCTTATTCCCTCCTCCCAGCAACTCCTGTTGCCCTTCCCTGTATTTTAGAAATAGAAGATCTCACTTTCTGGTCACTACATGAGTAGGTGATACATTATTTGCATGTCAGAAAAAAAAAAAAAAAAAAGGCATGTTTAACCTGGCTTTTAGCCCAAATCCAGGAGCCATTAGGTTAGGATAGGCTTACCTGTTCTGAAAGACCTGAGGTCCAAGTCCTGGGTCTATCATATAAAGATGAACAGTTTCTACCAAGAGATCTACTGTATCTTAAAGAAGTTTAAATCAATTTGACTTCAGTCAAGTTCAACAGTATCTTGACGTCAGACACAAGACTGACCTCAGTTTAAGTCAAATACTTTCGGCTTTGTCTCAAAAGTGACAAATTCCAACCAAAATGATAGCCTTGTAAAACCCTCCACGATCCCATCCCTATACCCAGCAGCAGTGATTCATCATTCTCAGTGACAAAGGACAGTACATGCACACAGGTACTTTTTTTCTTTTTTTTTATTGCTGTTAATTCAAGGAAAAAGGTTGCATAAAATCCAATCTCTTCTAGAAATATAAGTGACCTTTCCAGTACATTTCAAATATCAAAGTATATGGTAAACATACAAATAAAGAGAAGGTAACATACCTCCTATTTACAGTACAGTATTTTAAATCATAAAATAAGTTCCATAAAGTACAACTGGCAGGTAATTCACAATACAAGTCCATTGGTGGTTTAACACCCTCACTTCAACTCAAACGCAGTTCATTCATTTCAAGTGGTCCAAAAATACCCAGATCAAATAAAAATTTTAATCAAAATAATTTTCATTTACTACTTAAACTTTTTTTTTTTTTTTTTAAATTAAAGCTTTCATCTACCTCCCTCCCCTTCCCCCCCTCCAAGAAAAAAGTTTCAAAATGTACACTGGTGCTATAAATATAAATGCTACCTATGAAGAAATGTAGTAATCAAGCTTTTTTTTTTCTTCAAGTTTTTTGTTTGTTTAGCAATTTATTAGACGGCTGAACCAAAGATTGATTTTTATTTCATCCCTCTACTGGACACTGGGTCTGATTTTAAGAAAAAACATTTCTGCCATGAACTGTGAGGAATGCCAAACCCTATGGATATACAGTGGTAGTTGTTCATCGGTGTTGAATGCAGCAGTCAAAAACACACTCGTCTTCCAGATAACCTCAGTGCACTTTAGGAAATCAAATATTACCTGGAAGCAATTTAGTACATATATTGGCTTTAAAAAATAAAATAAAAAATACAGCAGCATTAAACTTACTTACTCATGATACTGACATGTTTAATACCATCTTAACACTCATTTCAGTCTTTCACATTATACCGTAATTACGCATAGTGGTAAATTGTTATAAAATAGTGACTTTTCTATTTGGTAGACAGGTTCTAATACTAATACCTGACTATTTTGTAGAAAACCATAGCTTTTGTTCAGTTTGAAATAAAACATTTACATTCTAAGTACAATGCAACACTGTAATAGTTTAGGAAAAAAATATTCAATCAAGTAATGTTCATTCTGTGTTGACACGATGTAGAATAGCTTTAAAAAAGGAAAAAATGCTGTCAACTTTCATTACAAATGCAAACACACTGAGTACAACATTCATACCATTGTTTTCACCTTTGTTGCTGAACATACAGGCTAAAAAGCTACAAGGGAAGAAAAATCTGTCAATTTAAGCTCGTTCATTTTTCTAAATCTGTCCCAGTCCACACAGTTTCAGCCCCTTCCTGCTCTATGTATTTTCATTTTTTTGGGCCTCTCAAGAGCTGCGTATCTGAAGTATTATCAGGTGTAGTACACATACAGTATCCTGTTTTCCTTTGGACTCTGCTAATAGGGTGTTTGAACATCTCCCCTCAATTCATGAGCATTAAATTTAGAGTACGGGCAGGGTCTGTATGAACTGCTAAACACTCATGCAAGTCCAACGAATCCACGTGGACAACCAGGGAAAGAAAAGAAAACAGCAGCATAAGGAGAACAGGGAGGGAGGGAGGAAGATTTTGGTGGGGAACATGACCAAGTTTCTTCTTTCACCATATGGCTGCTCCACCAGTGATGCCAGAGGTCAGAGGAATTTTTTTTTTTAAACTGCAGTAAACATTGCACATGTCTCAAGTCTTCAGTGCAAAAGCATGGTTCGAATGCTCTGTCTGATTGTTTGGCTCTGTGTGTGAATTACATGCATTACGCAAGCCTCTTGTAGAACCAGGAGGAGACCAGGGACTCAGCTTTCTTCTTTTGTACGGAACAGAGGTGCAAAAGCAATGAAAAACTCCAAAAGAATATAAAACCGGGAATGTCCCAAAACACAAGCCCAACCTCCCCCTCCCACACACACCTTCCCCCAATTTCCCAAGCTTCAGTTTAAGTAGGCAATGTTTACTTGTTTCAGTCTGCAGAATCCAAGGTATCATTGGAAGGGGGAGGGGGAGGTGCGTATCTCAGTCTGTAAGTGCCTAAAACAGGAAAGAGAACTACTAAGTCACTGCTCACAATTAAAATGGATTACAAAACCACTACAAGGTATCAAATGGACATGCTCTTCAAAAGGCACTATCATCCTCCAGTCCTTTTAAAGTAGGTCCTCAGACTTTATCCTATTTTCTTTCAGTCTTTTTAAAGTAGGTCCTCAGACTTTATCCTATTTTCTTTCATCCTCTTGCCAGAACTCTAAGTTTAAAAAAAGATATAGAGTGTAGATACAGGACTTGAGCGTTACTGGAAAAATGCAAAGAAAAGATGGTCCCCATCAAGGTTCATCTTTCGTATTCTGGTCCAATCAAACTACTAAAGTCAGAATGGGAACAAGGGCAAGAATCAAAAATAGCTTATGCTCGATACAAACCCTGCATTTTCCCCATTCTTCTGGATGGAGAGAGAAATGGATGCTATTCCTTTTATATTTAGTTCCAATTGGTTCCTGCCTTTTTGCTGCAACTTATCTGAAAAGTTAAATGTATTGCATGACGCGGCACAGAAGGATAGCTGATTGTGCAAAGGTAAGCCCTAGAAAACTCAAAATATCAAATGGCCAGTCTAACGGTTTTTCTTTCAATTCTCAGAAGTTTTAGGAGTCCACTATCATATCATAGACATTAACTGATATCTTTCACTTTTTGCCAACGAATTCTCTCAAAAAGCACCCCACTGAATGGGAACAGGAAAATTGAAACAACATGCAAGCCTCAACATAATGCCAAAACCAAACTGGTGAAAAAAGAATGACAATTTAGGACTGGTATCATTTGACTTTCCAGCTCTGAATCATACCCATTTTCAACTTCAAGCTGTGAACCCCGTTCCCTCGCACTGTTCTACAAGATTTTCAGGCAGAGATAGGATACTTTGCAGTTTTAGAGCAGGTCACTAGTGCACAACCATTTACACAAAACATACACACGCACGCACACCTTTCTGCAAGACCAGAAACAGCACATTCAGAAAGGTAAAGAGAAACTGCTAAACTCAAAAGCAAGTCCGCTGGGAGTTATCATGATTACCTTGTTGACTGGCCTCCATGGATGACTGCTTACAGTCCTGCGCATAGTGTCCACTTACACCACAATTGTAACATGAAACGTTCCCATTCTTCTTGGGTCCCGACCCATTTGTGTTGGCAACTACGTTAGGTGCTGGATATACAGGATAGAACCTCCCAAATCCTGCCATCTGCTGCATACCATAGTTGGCTTGGCTCCCCATCACTGGGTCATGCATAAGCCCGTTTGCATACGGAGACTGAGGCAGGAAGAACGGAAGTTGCGTTCCATTGCTTTGATGTGCTTGATTGAGGTAGCTGCCATTGCAAAGTGATGGCAGAGTGAAGAAAGATGGAACTCTGTAGACTTGTCCATGAAGTGGGTTATGATAAAAATAGCTATTAATCTGAAGGCTGCCATTGGTCCCACAGCTACACCTACGTCCACAAGAACCGCAAGGGCCAGATCCCAGCTGCTGCGGAGGTAACATTGTCCCGTTAGTGTTGTTATTCCCAACAGCGTTTATGTAGGATGTGCTGTCACTCTGTGCAGTGCTGTGTGTTAGAGCGGGGCTCGGGCTGGGGGCAGGGCCTGGCGTGTGTGTCGGGATTGCAGGAGGAACAGTGGACTGGACCTGGCCGACGCCGAGGCCGGCGGACTGAGGTGGTGAGGAAGTTGCTCCAGTGCTCAGCACGTTTGTATTCTGGTTGGGCAGCACACTGGTAGCGTGAGGGCTGCCCGGCAACGCGTACGAAGCTGGTGGAGGTGGCGCTGCTGCTGTGGAGAGACCGGCTGCTGGAAGAACTACCTTGAGATTGGTAGGCTGAGGGATTGCTCCCGGGTTTCCCTCAATGTGAGGCACCATTTGGTTCAGTCCTACCACCTGGGACGCAGGTTTTGTGATGGGATCTGTAGTAGGAACTGGGGATCCTGGGAAACTACCTGGATTGTGGACTGGGATAAAGGCAGTATTTGGTGATCCAATACTTAAGTTTCCTGTTGGCTGCTGTGGTCCATTAACTGTGCAACTTTCTGATGATCCCTGTGGAGAGGGGATTTTCAACCTATGTATTGCCAAATGCAAAGCAGGGCTACCAGGCTGGACAGAATGTGGAAGGAAAGAGGATGGGACTGGCAAAGGGGAAGCCATCAGCTCAAGGCGTTTCTCAGGTTCACCAGAGGTCACTGGGCCCATTCCCGCGGGAGGGGAATTCGCAGACTCTCTCACTGGCGAGACAGCGACAGGCGTGGTTACCAGCATTCCCATCGTTTTACCATCTGCAGATATGGGTGGAGGGACAACTGCTTCAGGCTTCTGGGCAGCGCTGTGCATCACACAGTGTAAGGCAGGCATGAAGGAAATATGCTGAAACTTTGCATTCAAAGGATCTTCTGAAAGGCTCCCATTTTCATTATTCACTGAAGAGATCTGAGCAGATGATTTGCTCATATTTGATGAACTGACAGCACTGTAGCCTGTAAACCTGGTTGTATTTTGATTCCCAGAGTCCTCAGAATTGCTGTCTGTATCTGTGGGGACAAAAGCATTTGTCGATCACAAGAATGAATCTCAAGCAACAGGGAATCATGCCCTGGACTCATTTACCCATATAAAACCTATTGAGTTTGATGACATGAATGATAGTTACGTCTTCCCAAACTGAGACTACTTTGATATTCTTTTCCTTCACCCAAATTAAGCTAGGTCCATCTTCAGACTTGCCTATATCCACCTGCCCAAATAGCTACTGTTGTATATACACTGTTGTGTATATCTGCAAATGTGAAGAGTAGGAGACAGACTGAATTAGGAATTTGCATTTGTCTAGAAAGACATTAACACAGCTTACTTAAATTTGGAAGGAGTGGCAAACTATCAGTACAAAAAGACAGAGCTCCTGAACATGCCACACGTAATTTGATATAAACCCAGCCCCTTTCATGCCAAAGTTTTCCACATTATTGTACTGTGGAAATTTCTCAAGGGAGCTATACTGCTGAGGCCAAAAATTTACTACATACATTTAGTAACCTAAAATTCAGTGGTATTTAAACAGTGCTAGAAGCCCTCGAACCACCCAGTCATGAAATCCACAAAGCAAAATGTATTCTGTGGCTAGTTCAGAAAACAAAGTAGCTAATCAAACTGAAAAACTAACTAAAATTAATGCAAGGAAGAGATCAGTCTAGGAATAAAGCCATTCATGCACACTCCATAAATACAACCTCTGTCTTTTTCTTCTTCACTATCAAAGCTTTCCCTCCCATCATGTCGTGGACTAGAAGGAGAACTGTAACTTTCAGATGATGTTTCTCCACACGTATCATGACCAGATCCAGCGTCCAAATTCAGATCTAAAAATAAAAGTTTTATTTCAGTTTTATTTTTGATCTCAGTGTATGGAAGTGAGGTTATTTTGGTTTTCTCACAGCTCATGCTAGTTGAGATATTTGTCTGCTCCTACTTAATTGCATCTGTCCCCTGTATTCCTATCACTTCCACTACCAGCACTCAGGACCGGTCTCGTCCTTAAATTTGTGAAGACCAAATCCTTGGTGTCAAAGATGATACTGAAAACTGGTATTTGTGCAAAGCAGTGAAAAGAATGATGATCCTTACTGATTCCTGTGATGTTTATACCAGGCTGTACTACAACACTAATTTCCTCTGAACGGTAGCGATCCAACATTTCCATTGGCAGATCTGCAGCGCTCCTCAGTGGCACCAGCACAGGCAGAAAGCTAACTCAGCTGGACACGTCAAAACAATGCACCACTTCACAACTCACTCTTCTAGAACAGGCTTTAACCAAACTCTATCAACAAACCCTGTTTAAAGAAAAAGAGGTGACCTGAAAAAGTGGTAAATTGTTTTCTACATTCTGAATGGATCACAGGACACTCGTTTGCTGGAAACCAGCTTTCGGGGTCGGCAGCTGCTATGGTTTGGCTTTCAAGCTCAGCCTCAGAGGTGAAGAAGAATGACAAATTCACCCTCTCTCAGAATCTATGACAGACACTACCTGGAAACCCCAGCCCTCAAAACCTTGGTTACCAAAACTTCAGGACAAAAATTAGAACACTAATTATTATAATAATAATTTATAAATAAAATAATTGTTTTCCATTTTTTATTGCCACTGAAAGTTTAACAGGTTGAGATGGGTCATCAAAAAGCTGCCTTAATGCTTCAATTCCTGGAATATTTTCCTGGATTAAACCCATAATTGCTTAAATTATTTTAACAAGTACTTTGAAATCTAATATAACCTGGGGCCTCAGTGTGAACCTGGGATCACTGAGAGCCGGAGTCTACAGTGCTACTCACAAAGTATCAAGCCTTAAAAGCTACCATTGTAACTTACTGATGCTTCAGACAAGCTCAAAATAGTGAGGAAAAAAAAGAAAGAAAACATGATGCAGTTAAGAATTACAGACTCAAAATAGGACATTTCAAATCAAGCCTGGATATATAAACCTAGGCAGAGATTCGTACTGCAACATGATTTTTTTTCCTTAGTCTATGTCTCCAATAAGTATCTCAAAAGACATTTTTATGTTCATATGAGGGTTGAAAGCTCATCTCTGAGCAGGACTTAATGGCTTCCAGACTTGGTGGGCTACAGCTTCTTTTTAAACCAGCCAACATCCACCAGGAGGCAGTTTCACATCTGTAGAGTGGTGGGTAGTGAGCAAACAGAACTCCTATGGAAAAGTATTCCCTATCAACTTTGCAGAATCAGAGAATCAATTAGGTTGGAAAAGACCTCTGAGACCAAGCCCAAGCTATGCCTAACACCAACTTATCAACTAAACCATGGCAACAAGTGCTACATATCCAGTCTTTTTCTAAACACCTCCAGGGATGGTGACTCCACCACTTCCCTGGGCAGCCTATTCCAATGCCCAATCACTCCTTCTGTGAAGAATTTTTTTCTAATGTCTAGCCTAAACTTCCAATGCCACAGCTTAAGTCTGTGTCCTCTCATCCTGTTGCTGGTTGCCTGGGAGAAGAGACCAACCCCCACCTTGGTCTACACCCTCCTTTGAGGTTGTTGTAGAGAGTGATAAGGTCTCCCCTTATGCACCACTGCATCACCTCCTGAAGTCATCATCACTTGATGAAAGCTCAGTGCACTTTGCCTGACAACAAAAGCAGTAATCAATCAGAAGTGCATGCAGCAAAGCTGTGCTGTACAGTACGTTTTCTGCTTAACGGCCCTTAACTATAGCTTTCCAAAATTGTTCTAGTTTTGCTAAGTTTGTGGACTGTGAATTCTCAAAGTTTTAGTCAAATGCAGTTTGTAGAAGGTAAAAACACCTGCCCATAAAACATGTCAATAATTCAGAATCGGATCCAGCTGAAACTCTCCAAGGTAAGAAGCCGTGAGAAGAAAGAATGAAAGCCTAATGAAGATTTTATCACAAGTGGAAGCAGCAGAAAGACAAGGCACTTTTAAGAGTCCTTTCAAGCACTTATGCCAATTATGTGGTGTAGAAAAAGGCAAACTCTTTGTCAACCTTCTGTCCTGAGAACTACATATTAAAAAGGCAAGGTCGCAGCTGATACCAGGAATTTAGAAAACAACAAGATGGCAAAAATCAATGGGTAGCGCAAACCTTCAGAAATTTGTAATAAAGCTTGGAGACTCAGTTTACTAATTGAACACAAATATAATTTTGTCTTAAAACTGACTGATGTACACAAGTCTTGGCCTAGACACCACATTTAGGATTACCCTAACCTGAAAACCCTGCTAGGGCAGCATACACAGTTCTGTATTGTAGCTCAGTGGTCACTTGGTTTAAACACTACAGTTCATCAATGGTTCATACTACAAGTTTTATACAGGTTCCTTGTGGGCCATTACACAACAGATGAAGAAACTAGTAGGCTGCAAAGAGAACACTAATGGCAAGATGCTCCATCTCCACACACTCAGACTGCTAAACTTTATATAGAAGTAGCCCAACAGTAGCTGTTTCTGCAATTACTGCACCCCATAAGCCAACTTATGGAGACTTCACTGGTATTTTGCCACCCATGCACAAAGAGACACACCCCAAGCAATTGGATACAGTAGACTGAGTCTAGTGTGTTCTATACAGCAAGTCAAAGCACAAATTAGACTGCCAATATGCTGACTTGCACCAGAACATTTTTCAGACTTGTGCTTTCCCCTTTACAGAAGCCTCGAATAAATCTGTAAGCTGTTTCTTACTGACAGCTTTGGAAAAAGCACCTTACCTTTTGCTGTCCCAGTACGGACGTGCTGTGATGCTGCAACTCGAACCCCATTGCTCCTGTTAGTCAACCTGCAGTCAGTTTTCTTTGCTTTCTCCCTGTGTAAATAATTTCATGGCTTTTTTGCAAATGCATGAGCACAAATAACCAACCATGAATGAACGTGGAATGACACTGGAAACAAAAGGCAGTGACTCCAGGCCAGAAATGTGTATTTAATATATATAACAACGAATTTAGATAACAAACAATTAAATAGAGGCTGCTGGTACAATATACCAGGAACTAAGCTGCAAGCAGTGTTATTAAACACTATGAACAAAGATCTATATGAGAAAAGACACCAAAAGGGAAATGGTGCAGCAGACAGTAAAGTCATTTTTAAAAGCCAATGTGTGTAATGCAGCCCTACACCAGTCTAACATAAAAGCATCTGGGTACAGAGTAACAAAACAACAGAAACTTGGAAGTAGGCAGAATATTAGGTAAGGGTGGAAGTGCTTTCACTTCTCACATGGCAGTGTAGCCTGCAGGAAGTTCTGAAGCCCTCTGATGTTCAAATTATCTTCAATAAGACATTTCAGCCAGTTACCACCCACTACATAATGTTAAAGGTTGTCATCAACCCTCATTTGATTTTCAGTATATTCTGGACAGCTTTACACCTTTTAACTTTCAAATAAATATAAAGGCAAAAAGGCAATTTAGTATTGTTAAGAATGTATTTCCACTCCATCTTTTTGTTAAATGACAAGTGATATTTTGAGAAATAAATGTATTCACTTAAATTCTATTTTTCAAGTTAGTTCTTTACAGAATATAAAATAAGGATTTTTACGTAGCCTAGCCTCACCCTATGCCAGCTCTTGTCCCACCATAGCAAATGAAAGCACCTAATTGACTGCAAACTCTCTTTATAAAAGTGAATGCATTACATTTTGTTTCTGGATTACCAGTTACATTGGAAACCTACTTTTCCAGCTGTGGCTTTCCTTTCTTCTTGCTTACTGTAGACAGACTTCGTTTTTCCACTGTGTGCTAGACAGAACATACAAAGACGCCAGTCAAACAACAGAATTTGTGTTATGAAAGCCAAGAAAAAAACCCTTCTAGACCGACAGGTCCACAAAACCAAGATTAGTGTGCTCACAGGTGCTATAACCACCCAAACAACCACTTGCTCAGTGCATCAGATGTAAAATAATGCATCGTGTTTTGTGTTTACACCAGTATCAGCAAAACACTCAGCAAATTACTGCTTGCAAATATGCCACAGATATCAAAGTATTGTTTGCATGCTGTTCTTCCTCCAGAAGATAAAAACAAATGTGTTTCATCACATACCTGCTAAAAAGGTCAATCACCAGGCTTAAGGAGCTACAAAGTTTGTTGATATAAATGGAATTATTTCACAGTTGGGGGTGGGAAGTACATGTGACAAATTATTTCTACATAGTGACAAGCAGGTACCTAGCCTTAGACAGAAGGTTTAAGCTGCTAAACTAAACGCTAGAATACAACATACAAGCACATAAGAAAAAACATAGGACCTACACAATTTTTAAAGTATGCTATTTCTAGCTGTTATTAACAATTCATATTTGGCAAGGAAGTAAAATTTACGAAAACACTGAAATAGTCCCTGTCCAAATCACTGTATCTGGACTTCCTTTCAATAATTTTTCCTCTGCTTTAGTAAATTAACTTTTTCCTTGGTTCAAGCTTGCAGTATTTCAAGCTTTGATGCAGCCTACCATTTCATGTTTAGAAGCCAACCTCAGTTCATTACCCTGCTTTATGAAATAAGGAAACTATTTTTGTTGTGCTTGCTATTCCACATGTAACAATCAATAGCCAAATTCTGAACATAAATAAGAGTAATATCAAGCAATTCTAACATTCTGGGTTTTTCATATATAAGCAGTGAGCAACCTTCCTTCCCTCAATTTCAGTAATAGATCATTTTATTTATAAATAATAATTCTGCTTACATATATTCCCAATGAGATTGAGCATTGAAGAGACACAAATCTCACAAAAGGTGTATATGCATTCAACTATTAACTTTCTTCAAAGATTAATACTTAAACAATGCAGGTAAGACAGAAAGAATATGTTTAACCTGTTGTAACTACAGTAGCATTAATACAGTTTAGCTACTAATACAGTTTCTAGTTTGTTCCTTGCAGTAACAGAAACTGCCCAAGCATTCTGGAATCCTCTCTGATGACAATGCTACTGTAACAGGAAAGTGCCTGATTAGAAATTTATATTAGGCTTTTCTGATTACTTATATGCCACTGGGAAATTTTATTTACAAATTCATAAACAAAATATTCAGCTTTCTGAGACAGTGGTAAGGAATTATGAGGGGTTTACTAATCAAGGTAAGTCAGTAGCAACTTCAACACTTATTTTGTACAATTTTAGGAGGGCTTTTCATCTTTTAAAGCTAAATCTCATTGACAGTCTTCTCAAGTGTCTCAGAATATGGCTTTGAAGAAAAAAGAGCAACACACCTGGTCAAGTAGGTTAGTACAGTGCTCTGGGTGCTGCTGGACAATACAGTTTTTCCTTCTCCAGTCCATTACCCCATTCTGCTCTGAGTGCTGTATGTTAAGGCTATCCAGTGAAGAACATTTTGCACTGCTAGTGCTGCTGAAAAGAAAAAAAAACCCCAAATGTTATGCTGATGTGAACAAACTTGCAGGCCTTTCTTACCAACATATGTGTTTTGCATCATGTTGGGAAATTTTGCTTTCAGAAAACCCTAGGAATTTTCAAGAGATTTAAAAGATGTAAATTACAGCAGTTCTTGTGCTCTAAAGTTATAATCTGACCATAATTGGAGTTCCTTTTTCATTTGTCTACTATCTACTATAATTTGATGTAAAATTCAGAACAACAGAATTTGTAGAAAATAGTAATTGAGGGAAGAGTTTCCTCGGATATTTCTACACACAAAAACTTGGCTATTTTCATACCAGACGTGTGGTAATTTTCCATATAGAAATGTATCCTGAATTCATCTTCTTTCTTCCTTATCATTAATGACAAAGCTGGAATTACTTTGTAATCCCCATTTCAGAATTCACGAGATATTCAAGGAAAGGAGCACACAGTTACTACAGATCATACTGTAGCTGTGTTTGCTCCAATTTCAAAACAGTCATTTTGCTTTGCATTTTTACCTTCAGGAATGATAGTTTTGAGTAGTTCTGGGAGTTGCACTTGGCATTTACTTTGGACTTTATAATGATTTCCACTGAAGCTTTGGTCGACAGCAGCTGGTCAGAAGCAATATTTAACTAGGTCTGAGACCACTGGTCAACAAAAGCTGCTGGAAAAACAGTCAAGGTTCTGACAGAGTCAGTAGGGCACAGGGACCTAAAACCATTTTGTGTCTCATACAAAATCATGCCTTACTGCTGGCTGGATGCAAAAGAAAAAAAGAAAAAAGGTGTTAACACTTTTAAATTCTTATCTATATATTTATGCTGATAATTGTGTGTCTTTTAATTCAGGGCTGTTGGCAAGCTGCTTCACGAAGGTTACTGCAATATGAAATGTTACTCAGTTCCCATGATGGCAGAAATGCAGCTCACCTGAAAGCACAAGACATGCTCAAGTTCCTGTAGCTACTTACCAAATAGCTGAGTAAGGGCTCAAGCCACTTAAAAAGATACACAATAGAATATAAAAAAAAAAAGAAAATTACAAGAACCCAAGAAGGTCCCACAAGACAGACATAAGCCCCTCATTGCAAAGATAGAAGCAAGGACACTTTAGAAACTTCTGCCAAGTGGAGGTAAATGATTTCACTGCCAAATTTGGAGTCATTTCATAGAAACTGTGATATTGCTAAAATTTTTGGTTTGTATGTGTGATCTCATTCCTACCAGTAAATTTTTTGACTTTTCAAGAGTAAGGCTGCAATACTCAATGAAAACAAGAGGCAGACAGATACACAACGTACCAGTGCTTTTTGAGATGAACTGCTTATGACTCTAAACAGCTTTATGCATATTTAAAACACAAAAGTTTCATTCAGTGCCATTTCTTTACAACCCATAAACAACAGGCACAGATATTAAGGAGACAGACACACAACGCAAACAGGAGAGGACTAACAGACCTCTAGCAGTCAAGGAGTAAGTATGTTTTCCACTCTTACATAAACAGAAAATAACAGTTAGCAAAAGGAGTTTCTTTCATAGAACTTTGTGGCAAGGTCTGTCCCTCTCTTTCCTACCTGACAGATCCTGAACTAGTCTGCCTTAGTGTAATTCATTATACAATGAAAAAGACAATTTCTTTATTAATAACTATATGCTACTAAATTTGGATCCTGCTCTGACGACTTTGTAGTAGACTGTATATCCACCAGTATAATCACAGATTTTGTCAAGATGACACTTTCTTCTTGAGGAAATATAAGGTGAAAGTAGGGCAGTAAAAAATCAAAACAGACACAAACCACTAAGTTGTCTTGTGGCGAGTTCACAAGAATTTTGTCTGTTAAAGATCTGTGGACCTTAAGTAACACTATTCTGTGCTATGTTTGTATTCTAATTATTGCAATTCCAGGTAAATTTTCACCACAAGATAAATACCTTTTACAGATAAATCAACACCAAACAAAATTATAAATCACAATAAATTCAGTACCCATTTTTTTTCTCTTAATTTAATTGAATTATTGCACAACTGTGTTCAAATACATCCAAATTTTTTGGTCAAAATACATTGATGAGTGAATTCACCTTACGTACTTGAGGGATCTGAAAGCATATATAAACCACTTTAATATGGTTAAGAACTGCTTCCACTTAAAATGGACATAAACCAGCAAGGCATTCGTGCATTTGGCAGTAAGCAAGGGAAAGACTGGACTACCTTCTCCTATAAGGTCCTCTTCGAAGTTACTTAAGCTTCAAATCAACAGCACTGGAAATTTTCAGTATAAGCATGGGGGTGTGTGAACATAGGAAAAATACATGCCATACAGATTTATGCTACTCATCTTATAAACACAAATCAAAACATCAATTTAAATAGTGAAGATTCACAAAATTTGGGAAAGAAGAGATATCCAAATGACCTAGACCTACAGACTTAGAAATAGGGTCTTCTGAACTACTTTTCTAATAGAGATTAAGTTAATTACAACCTCCCAAATAATAAAAATAAGACCAGAACACCCCACCACAAACAAACAAAAACCCAACAAACAAGCTTTAATCTATAAGGACACATACTCTCAATGCACTAACAAATGGAAGTTCAGACATGTAACATGGTCACATTACGTCCTAGTACCTACTTGGCAACAGGACTTTTTCCATTATGTTTCTTGTGAACTGCTGTGTGTTGCATTACATCTGGAAAAAAAAAAACAAAGCATAATTTCAACAGCAATTCCCATTTCATCTTTTAGATCAATCCAGCAAATTCATCTTTCCATCACTACCAGGTACATAGCAGAAGACATCATTAAACAGGCCAGGCTTAATTTACAGTACTGAAATTAGCAAGTGTTGCATAGAAAACAGATCAGTTTTATACAGAGGATATAAACAAGACCCTTTACCTTCCATTTCACAGAAGAATGAAACACAAAGAGAGGAACTGTGACAATGTTAATGTTTGCTCACCTCTATATTTAATTCTAAGCACTGAATGCATGACTGAATATCACCAGTATGAAAGAATGGAGAGAGAAGAAAGGAATGAGTCAGAAAAAAATACAACATTTTGTAATTTCTTCTGAACTGCTGAAATCATTCTCAAAACTATGTCACACATTCTGAACAGCAAATGAAGACAAGTCTTACACCTAAAGTATTGCATTCTGAACTTCAAAATTCCCTATAAAAGTAAAGCTTTACAAATGGCATCTGACAGAAACAGATGCTGCCTCAAGGCCAGGCTGGATGGGGCTCCAGGCAACTTGGTGTAGTGGAAGGTTCCCTGCCTGTGGCAGATGATTTGGAACTTTACGGTTCCTTCCAACCCAAACCATTCTAAGAGTCTATGAAGAAAAACTAAGAACTTTACAGACACAGTCTACCCTTTTCTTTAAGGCAACTGTTAAATTTTAACAAAAGCAACTTTCCTTAATTCCAGCTATTGATGATCTTAGTATTCTTGGTAGCTATGATTTTGCCTGAACTCCTCTCAATGCTACACCTAAGTCCAAATTATGGTTTAAAAATTTGAGGAAAAAAAATCATTATTTTTAAACTTCTGGTAAACACTTTCATTAAAATGGCATAAAAGGCGTTCTGAAATGCATTTGTAGTTTCACCAGGTGAAGAGATTTATGTATTTTTAAGAATAGTACATAAAAGACTACTTGAGCAAATATATTGTAAATTCACTTGGTGTGTTCTGAACTCTAAAGAATATGGCAATGATTATTTTCAGAAGAAAAAGCTGTCCAAACTGCATATGTAGATTACTGAATGCACGGAAGTTCAACAGCAAACTTCTTATTAGTTATTAATGTGAAAGAGAATAAGAGTGCTGCCATTATGTGAAAGCCAGCGTAAGTGTTCAGTGGTCCGTGTTCACCCATCAGTCCCACTGCCCATCCTTTCCACCTACCAGCTTATACCTGTTTGCTTCCAAAAACAATGCAAAACTGCCCTGCTGTTCCTCTCAGAATGAAACTATTGACCAGCCAGCAGGCTGCTGCTTCCACATGTGAACTGTTTTTGAGGCATTTGAAAAACACCAGCTTTCAGGCTGTAATCAGTACTCACTACAGTCCCAAACTTATTAACAGTCTGGAGTATCAAAGCAGCATAGGTTAAGAATAAGAACAGGAAAACTTGAACATCCTTTCTGTGTAAAACTAGAAGCTAAACAAATTTGGCACATTTAATGTAAAACAGTCTGCAACCCTTGAAATACTGCACTTAACTCTGAACCCTGGTAACTGAAGAACAAATAGGTAAAGACATAGAAGTCTATAAATCATCTTGTCTCAAGCAAATTGTAAAGTATATATTCCTGGTTGTTCAACACAGCTGTGAACTTCTGCCTTCGAGATGTCTATGAATGCTGCCACTTCTTGAGTTATAGAACAACCTCTTACAGAAATTGCTGAAAGTACATAAAAATTCTTCATTTGCATAGCAGATTTCATTAAAATTTTGTACCACTTTATACCAATGAAGAAATCAGTCAAGTGCATGATTTCCAGAATTGTGTGTGGTAAAATATCTCAAAGAACCACCTTTGAGTACACAACTACCTTCCTCCTGACTTGAAGCTTCTGAACTGTCCTCCTTGAAGTGTTCTGCTGTCTTAACCGTCTTCAAAGAGGGTTGTAAGTTACCTGCAGAGAATAAAGTTCACGTAGTAACTTTATAGATCTTGAACAACTGGACAGTTCCTGAATGCTTGCACTAAACTGGAAGCTAGGGAAATGGAAGACTGAACTTACTAGTTTGCATGTGGCAGCAATTTGAACGTTGCCTCCTTCAAAGCAGGCCATCTCCAAGAGTAAAGACTCTTAAGAGATACTTTTATTTTGAAGAAAATAATGTCGAAAATAATTTTAAAGCTATGGTACAATTTCAAAAGGTTGTGATTGTGATAATTATTACAGATATTCCTACTATGCTGCATTTAAGATTTTTCTTTATAATCTTTTTGTGTTACAATAGGAAATGGGAGGAGACCAACAATAGTTACTAGCATTCTTCTGCAATAAGTTACACTCCTCCATTGTCAAATCATTAATTTGCCAAGAGACCTAATAAGGACTAAAGTCTTCTAGTGCCCTTAACACAGTCTTCACACACAATTTTTGCCTTTTTATGCCAGACAGGATGAAAAATAAGTAGGAATAATATTAACAGTTTTGTTGCAATAATACCACTGCCACGCTCTGAAAAAGGATTTAGATTGGTAACAAATCTGACTCTAAGAGTCTACTCTTCCCCTCTCAAACAGTTCCAAGTTAGTGCAGGTAAAAGCACCTGAAAGCTGTTGCTTAGGAGCTTGAAACATTGACAAAAAGATCCTTCTGAATATTTTCTGCATTGAAGATACTAAATCCCCAGAGATCATGCTCTCATGTTGGAATCAAAAGTCTACTCCAATCTGAAGAAGTGTCTAAACAACTGAATTTATGAACCAGGAGGGAGCTAATTGATTTCCTCCATAATGGAATCATAGTGGCATAATTACGCTTAGTGAATATTCAGTGTGAGATTCCAACTATTATTTAAGATATAAAGACCTTTCACCAAACATAGAATTTACGTCTACATAGGTTTTGTTAAATAACTTTGTATTTCTGTGAAAAGATATTTTTATCCCTGACTCTATATAGCGACTGAAGACCAATTTAAGCCACAAATGCTTTGTCTGTCAATTAATTCTGCATGTTCTAGTTGAGAACAAGGATGAGATTTTTCTTAAGTATATGCTTCCTTCCCCAACTTCCCCTGTCACCACATGCAAAACATGTCACTACAGACTAACATGTAATAACAAGTAGCAGGATTACAGGAATCCCAAACAGGAAACCTGGAAAAACACAGAAACCAACAATAAAAAAGCCCCTCACAGGGAACTTAACTGAGGTGATTTTGGCAACAGGTGGGGTAAGTACTTTCATCTTAGTACAGCTTCTATTAGCCTGCACCACAGGAAATGTGATGGTGAGCTACTCTGGACAAGTCATCCAGTCCCCCTTCTCGAAAGAAAAACAACTATGCTTAAATTTATCACACTATTTCTCTTCACCAAATATTTTCTTAATATCTAACTCAATGTCAGGGCCTGAATCATGCCAATGGGCTTTGCAACTCTTCCCTGCTCTCCCAAGGGCTTCACCTGCCCACAGTGAAGATTGGATCTGGTACACTGCAGTTTTGCAATTCGGGGTGTGACTGCTGAGAAAAGAACTGGCAGATGCCTCAGCCAGGCCCCCATCCTTGGGCTGGGGAGCTGCATTTGAGCTCAGGCCCTTGCCTGCGGTGCACTGCCAGCACACCTGTGCCTGCACAAGCACCTTGCTGATCCTGTTCTTAACCCTGACCTACTGACTTGTTTTTCTGCCTTGACCTCAGACCTGCCTCACTACTTTGGACTTGTCTGGTAATCACCAGGTTCTTGCCTGCCCCTGGTCCTAATCTTCCTCATAACAAGTTAAGCCTAGTGCTTTCTGTCTTATCCATCAGAGAGAACAGATGATCCTCTTTACAATATGACTCTTTGGTATTTGAAGACTTAAATCATCTTCCATTTGAGTCCTTCCTCCTCTCTGCTAAACAATTAAGTTCCTCATCCTGTCTTACATTCTAGATCTGACAAATCCTCATGAACTTTCATGTATCCAATTATTTAATATAAAATTTATCTCACATTAACGATCACTTTGCAATCTATAAGACTTGCAAAAGAATTGACATTTGTCTATTCTACCCTTCTGATCTACCTACCCTGCAGATCATTTCTGCCCAGTCAACTCTATCTTGATGGAACTTGACATTGGCTCTTTTTTGAAACCATTTCAAATTATCACCATGTACAACAATGCATTTGCAAGTTCTTCCCAACTAGATGTAGTCTACAGTCTAAAACATCCTGTCCAGTGTGCCCATCATCAAGACGAATCTTTCTGGACTTTGGAAACTGTTTCCTCCCCACGCAGCCTTTCAGTACAACAGAGGTGTCGATTTTCACAGCAGTAAATTCCAGCCAGTTCCACAATCACCCTGATTGTTACTAGTTTAACATTTTCACAAAGCTGCCATGAAAGAATGTACTAAGTGTTACTAAAAAATGTTACAAAATGACCTACAGCTTCTACCCTAATCACAGTCCTTCTATTTCATCATGGAAAGAATATATCTGTTACAGATCACACACATCATTTCAAACTGAAGTCAGCTGTCATTCCTCTATTTTTTCCCTAAAAAATACGAGCAGTCTGTTTGGAACCCCCAATCTGTGCAATTCCTTTACTAAGATCTTCGACAACTTCTGAGGCAGTGGCCTCACAGCCAGTGCCTCAACTGTCATGGTATACATGCACTGAAAGAAGAAAAGACTCAATGGAAACAAAGATCACATCCTAAGGCATCCATAGAAAGAAGCCAAGCTTTGGTCACACAAACAATTTGTAATACACAAGGTAAGGTCAAGAGGACCACCAAAGAAATCTCTGCAATGCAAATGCTGGAACATAATTCTGTATGTTCTGAAATTAGGGCCATCTCATGATTTATGTACTCAAAATAAATCTTAGTTTAAATATAAAGACAGATGCTTAATCTACAAAAGAAAAGAAATAAAAAACAGATGTGATTTTTTGGGTCAGTTCAAATTTTTTCTCCAAAATTTAAGATTTTGTGAAAGGAAGAAGTGCCAAACTATTGAACATAATCAATTCATAATAGCCTATTTGAAGAGCATGATGCTACAGAGAAGAAAGAAAGAAAGAAAGACACAAGCTGATGCTACATAGCATGTTCCCACTGTCAAAAGCATGAGTATCTGCTCAAGAAACTGTTCATTGACCAGGAGTTCAAATACAACCAGTGGAATATAACACATGAAGACAAAATTAGAAAACTGTACTTAGGCACAATGGCAAGAACAGCTTTTTATACTTTTCATTACATAAAACAGTATTAGGATATTTCTTACTGTGAGTGTGCAAAGATTCTGATGAAATTGATTGGAAGAAGTTGTATACTCTCTGATTCTGCAGAAAAGCTTGCGATGTATTTGAAAATAGCTGCCTGAAATTTAAGTGAGAGTTTGTTAAACTAAGTAACAGAATCATAGGAAGAACACAAAATATTACTACAGTACCATTTAAAAGCAAAATAGGCAGTTCTCAAGAAATCCAAACCCTTCAAATTGCACATTCAACATAAACAATGTTAAAAGCTACTTTTGAACTTTGCTTTCAAGTGCTAGTATAAGCTTGGAGTACAAGCTTATACAGTACAAGTACTGTACTTTTGGAGTACAGCTGGTATAAGAAATTGGTACAATGATTTTTTTTAATTCTAAAAAGGTAGGTGCTCTTCAGTCATCCCAATTCAAACATTTTGGCCCTGGGTAACATTTTATCAGAGAGGAGTTTGGACTGAGTCCAAAAGCACTGGACTTTATATTTTAACTTTTTTTTTTTTTAACTAAGAACACATTTCTTTTCCCAAAACAATGCATATGTCTTTCTTAAATATATTTGTATGCTTAAATACAAAGTTGAATTCACCTATAATGTCAGCATTTGAATTTCATAATTATCTCCAAGAGCAAAGGGTGGGATTCTCAATATCCCTCTGCACTGGTCTGAGTCAATTACCAAGAGGTCAGTGACAAATTCTATTAGCTCCACATAACAAAGTAGGCCAACAATGAATGGTTTTCACTTCCCACACACCAAGGTTTCAGATATTACTTGCCAGAAGGCACTACTCAGTTCTATTTCTTTGGAGGAGCGGCAGGGAAGAGAAATTTTTGACAGTTGGGCACATACTGAAACCCCCAAATAAGTATATATTTATGCTAAAACTGACACAGAAAGTAAATGGAATTTGAATACAGTAATGCTATTCTCTTTAGATTATTCATGTAGCATTCCTGTATAGTTACACCACAACTTGCAAATTGCCATTACAGTTGCTTACTCTAACACAGTTGGGTATGTTCAAAGGTTATCTTCAAAGAGAGTCTCTCGGGTTTGTAATTACTGTGCAGTGAGGCTTCACAACCTTTCCATATTATGATACATTCCCTTCAGTCAACCTCTGTTTAACAGGCTTATTGATTTAAAACCACTATGCTTATTGGCCAAAATTGTTCACACAGATTAATCCTTGGCTTCACAATCAAGCCAATAAAGACAGACAAATATTACAGATCAAAATTTATCAAAAAATTGGCAAGGGGGTGGTTGAGGCTCAGAGTGGCTCCGTATCTTCTTTAACTAAAATATTAGGACAAAATGCTAGAACCCACAGAACATTATGAGTACAAGTCTGAAAAGCAGTGCCAGAGTTTTCAGCTACCCCAACTCAAGAGACATTGCCAAACATGACGAATAATTTCACTTGTTTTCAACAAGGTTGAACAATCCTGACTGAAAAGGACAAACATAGCTATCTGTACCAAACAAAAAGAACAAGTAGGCAAACCCAAACTTGTATTACTGTTCTGAGCTACAGAATTTGACCAACATATCCCACATCCCACCAAGCTCTCTCATCACTAAACAGCAGGTAATGAGGTATGGGCCATTTTTTTACAAATACATGAGCTACTTTTAATTTTATATACATTCTTCACTATTACTGCTTATTCCTTTTAAATTCTGTTCTGTCTCTCATTCTATCCTGTCATAGAAAGTAGAACATATGTGCTCTGAGTTACTGTTTCTAGTATTTCTAAATATACCCTTGTGTAAAGACGGTAACATCCTTCCAGAAGTGCCTATCATTGCTATATAATGCTGATTAGGACAAATATTTTCATAATTGTACAATTACTTCCAAAGAAGTAATTCTACTAAGTTTAATAAAAGTCTCAATTTAAAGAAAATCTAAAAGAATCATGAGTATCTATTTCATCACTGCTTTCCCACTTTCTTTGCACATTGGGTTTAGGTAGCAGAATTTCCACTGTCCATAGGAGTCATCTAGCTCGACTTGAATTCACTTTTCCAGTGATGCATTTCAGGCTATTTGCCAAAACATTTACCTGATTATGGGCTCAAGATCAGCATGCCTTCGTTCTTCCCTCTTCTGAAAACCCTGATTTAGTGCTCTTAAAATAGTCTTGTCAAATGCTTCAGAAGATAGTTCCTTTGGGAGCTGAGAAAAAGGTTAATATGAGAAATGAGTAGTTGACATTTTAAAGACTATATTTGTTCACTATGAGTCTTTATACTTTTCGGTATCGAGGAGCTCAATTGTTCCAGTTTGAGAGATGTAATTTACAGACCAAAGGTACAACAAATCAACATCAACCAGTTTTGCAAGAGAAACATTTTGCTGTAAATCCTCACAGCAAATCCAGGCATAAAACCGTTTCAAGCTCTATTTGAAAGAATTACATATGGAAATCTACCAATACTATACTCTTTTCCAGGATAGTTTACAGCCTTTTAACCTTTTTTTTTCCTTTAAATCTTTCACACATAGAAATTAGTTCTGAAAATGACATGACAAAAATAACCAGGTGGATTGAATGCACTGTATTCACTATCACCACTGCACTAAATTAAACTATTTTGAAGAAACAGGAGTAGAAAGGAAGCCATTTCAGTTATTTAATACACTAGACTCCAGTGGGCAACACTAAGATTAATCAATAGCAAGTCCCTCCCCAGTTGCTATTAGCACTGAAACTTCTTATCAAAATTCATTGTAACTGTTTCCAATGTCAGTACTATCAAGTGAGGTCTGATGTTCTAATTCAGAAGGTAAAATTGTTGCTACTAAAGAGCATGTCTGTTTTAAATGAAGACTCTTCTCCAGAACAAAGTTTTTTCACATTTACGACTTCCAAATATTGTACTTAAGTACATCAAAACTGATCAAATTTGTTAATCTTTTTTTTTTTTTATTTTAACATGAGGCAATTAAGACAAAACTGCCACTGCAAAAATGCTTTTCTTACTGAAGTTCAGAACTATTGCTAATGTGATTAACATCTGCCACCAGTTATGATCAACAGCACTAGGTAATTTACACTAGAGCAGCATCTTCCTCTTGTATATCTGGAATACACCAGAACCAGAGTGCCAGCTGGATAAATGCATCCTGCTATTGGTATAACAGCCCAGGGCTAAGCAATCCTTTCCCGGAGTGAAGTGTTACTAACAGAGGGATGCTGTGTCTGATGCAGATAATTGCTTGGTAACATATATAAAAGGAAGTCCTGGAATCCAGACAAACAGGTGATGTTAGTATTATGTTAGTACAGTGCTATATAGCACCTGAAATGTCTTAGATATAAAACCACAAAGGGCTGAAAGCAGCTGTTCTTAACAGACCCTTTGGCTTTAATATGCATTACTGAGGAATCTGACTGAAGAATTAGTCAGCATTAGCCAAAAGGTACCAAAAAGTTACTGCAGAAGTGTGGGAATGAGCAAATCTCCTATTCGAGTATTTCGTATGTAGATTTGTCTGTAGAAACAGTTAACTTTTTGTCTTTCAAACTTCCATTAAAAGGAATGCAATTCCTTCTGTAGTTAAAGATTCAGTTATACAAACCCAAGATTAGGTGCTTAGCTTAAGGTAATGAGATAGCCTTGTTACTTACAAGCTTATTCGTTCTTCCACATATGTGAGTGTTTCCTACTTGCAAAGAATTTTTCATGCTTATCACCTAAGAGAACCCAGTCTTTAATATAAAGCATCCAAGTTATCCCATTTACTACCTTAGTTTTCCCACCAACGCTTCTATTCTGAAAAAATTTTTACCATTATCTTATTTCTATCACATGCAGCATTGGAGTTTTCCATCAAATATTTTGACCATTCTTTTCTGTCCCTAGGAAACTGAGTGTACTACTTAACAATGCCATGTAGACTGGAACAAGAATAACAAAAAGCCAAAATGCAAGGGCATATGAAGTAGACATTCATACTTCATGATTTTTAAAGCAAGGTATAAGTTCTATCCTGCTTTATTTAACAATTCTCTCTTACTTCTACACTTATGGCTATCAAACCAACACAAACCAAATATATTTTTCAGCTGAGCACATTTTCCACAGAACACCTTATGAAGCTCGTAGCAGCTTGTGGTTGTTTTCCTCTTGTTCCACCATCTCCTAGACACTGCTGGAACAGTCAAGCCAGCACATGGAACACCCTACATCAGTGAAGCAGCACAACACCGCAACACTCTGGATCATGTCTGTTTTCCTGGCTCCTCCTGGAAGCAAGTAGGTTCTAGGAGAACATCAATTTCAGAAACTGATGTTTGTCTTACACAAGCAGGAAGGACAGGAGGCATGCCTCTGAATGCTCATCCCAGAGCTGCATAGAACCCTGTATGAAATGCTGCTTTTAGGGTTCTCTTCAGGTGCAGATGCACGCACCCTATGCTGTGGGATAACCCACCTGCAACCGGACATGCCATCCATAATTCAAATCCTAACAAATCAAGCTCTGGGAACTCTTAGAACTTGATATACAACTAGATTAAAGCAGTTGTGAATACCCACTGCTTCATTTCTGCAATGACGGAAAACAATGTTGGTAATTTAAACAGTGAACAAGACAATGACCTTTGTACAGTGACTGGCTTTCCACTCACAATTAACACTGCTGTTAAGAACACCAGATACCATAAAACATGTCCAAAATAGATCTCTCATTACTGCCCTGAACAGGGAAGAGTTTAAATAATTTCCCAGAATAGGTGGAACCCAAAATATTAGACACTAGCAATGAACACACAGTTCAAGGTCATCACACTGATGGGGTCTGCACATGGCCTATGCATAGAAATGTATTCCCTGCTTGGAGCAGGGGGAAAACAACTGAGAGAACTTTTAATTTTTTTAAACATGGACACACATGCACATATAGTTGCTAGATTTTCCTCAAGTTTAACTCCTTGTGATAATGAATAGGCCTGCCTTTGTTCTACTGAAGAATACAACAGTTAAATTAAAAACTATTGTGCTTATGGCTATGTCTTACTAATTAAAAATAGCAAATGATACTCTTTAAGGTCCTTCTAACAGTAACACAAGCAAATAACCAGTGGTTGTACCTATAGATGAGCTCTGTGGGGAATACTAGAAACTCATCTGGTAGTTTTTTGGTAATTCAATTAAAACTCTAAGTGCCATTTCAGATGAGACAAACAATCCCCTCCTGGGAAACCCCCCAAACATTCTGCAGCGCTGCTTCTTCTGTCAAGATCCTTCATCTCAATATACATAATTTAAATGGTTAATACAATTGTGAAGTACAAAAATCTGCTAGCATGCTTTTGTTTCTATAATTACATCCCAGAAATCACAGCTCTCCTAGATTACTTCTGAAGTTATAAACCTGATGTGTAAACACTAGTTTTATATTTGAATACATACTTTTAGCAGGAATTCCTGAAGCTCCTGGTGTGTTTTTGTTACACACGTTACCGAAAAATCGGACCAGGTTACCTGGAACGAAGGAAAAAAGAAAGAGGAAAGTTTCTTTTTCCAAATATCATAGCAATTAGCTTGTCAGAACAATTCCATAAATTTGACAATCTCAGAGTTAACACTCACAATTAGGCAAACACCATGCAAAACATGGGTCAGGCTGTAATTTTTCAAAGACATGCTAATTTTGAGTGTATATTTTAGGATCACCTTTATGTTATTTGTGGCTAAAGGGAGCATGAACAAATTCAGGGAAATACAATGAAGTCCCTGAAGATTACTGACTCAGAAAGAAGCCAGGCAGAAGGGTCTGTAATTATGGGACTTGGATCAAACAGAAATAATTAACCACAAAATACAGGTACTAGAGAAAATGACTGTAGGTCAGATATACTGGATTAAGCTCTCACTGTCATTACCAGGAGTCAAAATGAAACAAAAAAAATCTTTGTTTATATTACCTATAAAACAATTTTATCAGCCTCAGACTCAAATCTTACACAGTCATATAGAAGTTGTTGTAGGCTACAAGTAATAAAAAGTACTGCAAGTTACTAAAGAAGGCACTCAAGCATCAGACAACATTTTGGCATATGCCTGTATAAAATTTCAGTAGCTTATTGTTCTGACACGACATGCAAGTAGTAAAACAGCACCTTCACATGCATGTTTTGAGTAAAAAATAAGTAAGCTTGGTTAGATGTGTGCTGCCCAGCTTTAAGCCCACTTCTGGGCCAAAAATTCCAACTAGTTACATGGGAAGATTCTGTGAAATGGGAGTGGACATGACAACTATAAACATTCATTTACTCCCAAGAGTTGACAGAGTAATGTCAACCACCTGCAACTTAGTCCCCAGAAATGTCAACTGCCTTCAACTTAGTCCCCAGAAATGCCAACTACCCTCACTGCCCTCAGCTGGGAAGCCATGACTGCAATTGCTACTACAACCTTAAAAAAGCAGTGTCTGGGCAAGCACAAAATTATCTGCAGTGAATAGCACAGCATGTACCTGCACAGATGAGGAAACTCTTTCCTAAAAGAACTGAGATGGAGTTTCAAGATTACTGAAATACTTCCCAGAATATCTCCACATTCCCCCTTTAACAAAGAAATTCAAAACCACTGTCAAATCTGTCTACATGCTGAATCTTTAGAATAGTTTTTTTGACTTTAAATGTTGATAATCCTCATAGGCATTCTGTACAAACTTTTCCCATCTACTATTGTATTTTACCTCATACTCACTTCACAGACTATATCAGAAAAAAATCTGTGACATGGTTGAAATATTTGAGCAGGGTAACCTTAAAGACTTTGAAGGCTACATTCCACATATTACTGTCCTCAACAAAGGAAGAGTGCATCCATTTAGAGAATACAATACCAAACTCTGGGATCAACACATCAACTTTCAGCTCAAAATGGCTTCTTTTTTTAAGTTTGCCTCTTCAAAGACGTCCTGTAACCCATGTTAAATGACCAGTTAGAATGTTTGATACAAACCATTCTTTTTTGGGTGAAAAAGGGAACGTTTAACTTTATTTTCCAATCTGGTATACTACCAGATTCACATCTATTGGCAAAATGACTCATAGCGTTAGTCAGCCCTTGCTAAGAAAATTACTACTTTGATTCAATTAGAACATCACCACCAACAGCCTTAGCAACTATTATTTAATACATGCTGCCCTTAGCTACTACAATAGATAAAGACTATACTAGGTAGGCCTTTCAGTTTGTGGCCATTTTCCAGCTTGTTTGGTTTTGCCTTAAGAAACAAAGTCCAAAACAAACAAACCAACCTCCAGTTTTCTCAAAAAGCACAGGAGCTACCCTCATATGGTAAACACGGCAAAACAAAATCCAAGAAGACCATATGACTCCAGTCAATCTACACCTGCAGACACAGTAATTGTGCTCTTGTGCCACTTGAGCAAACAACTGACTAGTTTTAGAATTCTTAAGAATTAACAAAAGCCAAGTTTCCTGAAGTGATGTCGCATACCCAGCTATGGCTGATGTTTTATACCTTCCCACCTTATGCCCTCACATTTCATGCCCACAATTACATAAAACACCTGATTTACACACAGAATTCAAAAGAATTACAGGATAATCCAAATAATCTCAAAATTACCTCCTGGGCAAGTTTTTGAAACAAGCTGTATGTATCTGCAGTACATAGATATCATGAAGACAATAATTTTAAGATTCTGGAGGTTATTTGCTTACTTTGAATGTGTACTCCAAATGTTTGTCAGCCCTTTTTCTTGATACATCTTTCAGGGTTATCTTCTCAATGTGTACAGCTGAAAGAAAAACACTTTATTGTGCACTCCAAAACTGACAGTTTGCAAACCACTCCCTACTTTCCCAGGCACTCTGAGCATGCCTGTAGACTATTGCCTGACTCACACAGCCCCACTCTTCCTTAGGAGCTGTTTTATTGCAACAAACTGCCAGGGGCAGGTGGAACCTCGCTCTCTCCAAGTTTCTCTGGCCTAATGACAACCTCTTCAGTGCACATCATGGGAATCTGTGCATTACCCAAGAGCTTATTTACACCAAATATCACATAACTACAATATAACCACTATAAGCAAAAAGACAATAAAAGGAAGTCAAATTGTGTCTTTACTCCAAGAAGGAACAAGTGCTGATAAAAACCAGATAGTGCCTTCTACACCCACGTGTCAGAAACATCAAGTAGTAATGAGGGCAAACTAAGGCCGAATAACCACATTTCTGAAGGGTACTTAGGTAAAAAGAGTGAGGGAAGGCCTAAAGGAGACAGAAATGAGCGTCAGCAAACAGAGAACAAAGAGAAGAAGCAGAAGGCTACTACAATTGTACTGTAAAGAGTGTCATTAAACTGAACTGAGAAGGAAGAAAGGTACTGTACGTACTCACTACTTTAACATTCCTTCCCCACAGCCTACTGTATTCAGCAATAGGCAAGTTCTGGCTGTGACCTGGCAAACAGCAGCACCATACGGCTTTCAGGGCCTGGAGATTTTCTTGAGGGCACAGTATTGTTCAGGTAATATTCTATATAAAAATCCTTATGTAGCCAAGACAGGCTTTTCACTTTTTTCTCTGTGCTGGCCTGAGAATTCAACAGAATTTTATTCTAGTGCAAGCCTGAACACATCTTTATATGTAAAAAAAAATTTATTTAAAAGCATCTTGACCCACCCTACATCATCTATGCTTCCTTTCAGTGCTTTAGAAACTCCTTCTTTTTTTGGAGGGAGGTGGGTGGTGTTAACAGTTAATGTTTTCCTTTCAATTTTAACTGCATGCTTACATGGGATATATTGGGAACTACTCATAAGAACAGCATTTTTTGCTAAAAAAACCCCTAAACCTCCTGCAATTGTATGTTACAAAGCTTATTAATGGGTATTAGCTAATTACCATCTAATATAACATAAACATTTTTAAATTAACTTTGTTACAGTTACAATTCAAGTCTCATCCCCATCAAACATGCCATTTTAAAGAGAATTAAGTATTGGCAATTTCCATAAAGGAACAATAAGCCAGCTAATAAGCCTAGTGGTAGTGCTACAGCTTCCAATTTTCTTAGTAGAGAGACAAATACTGAATGTGCTGGTGTACACTGTTTGTAATCCTCTAGCTGGGAGTTAGGAAGACAGACAATTACTTCATTTTTACCGGTTAATGAAGATTAATTATTACAAAGGAAAGAAATCTGAGATGAGCTACGGATGCCAGACAATATCATACATCAATATTTTATGAAAAGACGAATGTTCAGTGACGTTAATTTTCACCTGTCTGGTATAGATTAAAGTGCTGTTAGAAGAAGGACCATGGCACAACAAGATTTTTGGTGCAGTAAAATTTCTTAATGGCTAACATTCAAATTGATACTAGAATTCATATTCGTAAGTTAATTAAGAAGTTGATTCCCATGACTGGAACTGAGAATAGTGGTTTAAATTGCATTCCACTACATGCATATATTTAGCATACACAATTAGGAAACCAAGACCATTAACATTCACAGACAAGCTTTTTTTCCCTAATGAGATTGTGCTTATTTTAAACTATTGAATGTTCTCAACACTAAAAATTTGTCCTCAGGTATAAAAAAGTTTATTACACAATGTAGTACCTTCAACTTCCATAACTTTTCTGCTGCATGCTTCATCATAATACATGATAGAATAGGTAATTACACTGCTCTTCCTGCACAGCTTTAGTTCGAGAGTTTCAACAGATTCCTTTATAATTCTGTCTCCACGACGACATTTTAAATATTCTAAATGGCTAGACCAAGAAGAAATGTTCGGATATACAAGCCAACGAAGTGTGTTACATCTCTACATCTATTCTGGACACAGCACATGCGTTCAGGATGATTAAGGAAAGCATGTATACATGACACTACTTCCATTCTAACTCTAAGTCAAAGATTTTTAAAATTTATATTCATCACAGCTGAGAATAAAAACCAAGTTTTACTATCAGTGGTATTTCTAACCCAGTAAGGAGACTTCTGTACCAGGCAGTCTCTACCACGTAACTGAGTAGCAAATATCACAGAGTTATTCTCATCCTTCATTGTGGTTTCTCACTACGATAATACAAATGAGGACAAATACTTAAGCTCTTCGCTAGATTAAATTATTCAACTTTTTCGTGCTTCTGTTACTTGAGAGTGTTACTAAAGAGATTCTCCCTTTTGGGTTTCTAATTCATGAATATGAACCCTTTGAACTCCGTAAAAGGATTTGAAACAGGTTTGTTGTTTGTAATCTGCCATAATCTTTCTCTGTGGTTTTTTTTCAAGGAATCAAAAACTCTCAAATTGCCTGCCTTCAAAGAGCAGTTAAATCTCCACATGAGAGACAAAACTACATTTATGAAGACAAAATTAATAGCAATTGTTTTTCCATATTGTGGGCTCCTGTCTATCTGCAGACTATCTGTTGACTAATTTTGAGTAGACAAGTGACTTGCTAATCCTCTTGAAGAAAAAAGGGTAAAAATAAATCTGTTTTCAATAATGCTCATTTCTTCAAAGAGAAGAAATTGTGCTTGCAATTGCATATCAGTTTTGCTGATGCTCAGAAGCCTTGTTCTTATTCTCCCCAACAGAGCCAAAAGACTGACTTCTATGAAGCCTTTCACTTCTCCAAAATGCCGCTTCTATAAAACCTGCTAATACATGGTTTTTCTTTGGTTGTTTCTTTTTTTAATTTCATCAAATACAACTGAATCAAGCAGCAAAATCTATCAACTGCTTCCCAATACCTTCATGTTTAGTTTTGCTTAAGAAATCTAAATACCGTTCATACAATTGCATTAAATGTTCTTGTTTTCTCCCAAATCCTACCCCTTTTTTCAGTGGGAAGCCCATTTGCAACTAATTTTCATCCATGCATTCACTAGTAGTTAGCAGCTACCACAAATGACAACTTGTTATAACAAAGAAAAGACCAAGTAGGCAGTGAAGAAGCTATTTTACTTACCAATCACTGCAGCTTCTCGTTCAGATAAACAGCAAGAGAGATACAAGATGTCTACAACTCCAAGCAGGGTTTAATGTTCAAGAAAACCCTTAAAGCCTTCCCCAAAAGGAAGCTCAAACAACATACCTTCTCGCTGAGGTCTATGGGAAGCCATCGGGAGTCCATCGTGAGGTGCTGTGGTTCGTTCTAGCAAACTGGTCTCATTACTTGACATGCAGTCATCATGGGAAAAGTCATTCTAAATTGAGAAGGAGAAAAAAAAAGATGTGTCTTAGTAGATCTATTACCAATGCTTGCTCTAAACAGCAGGTATTACAAAAAACCCCACAAACCCATGCTTTATCTGGTATTCCACAGGACAAAAACCTGAAGCTCCCGACAGTGGCAAAAAGGTGGTCAAGAGCCACTTCAGTTCTTACTCTATTTATGTGTTTATCAAATGTCACCTGTAACCTCCAATGTTTCACTGACCTTATCTTAAAAACAGAATAGGGGAGTGGATAGGGTATCTCAAGCTGGACAATTCAAGATAATTAGCTCAGAACTTCAGTGATAATTTACTATTAGTATGAACTCTTTCAACTACTAACGTGTCAAGTCATCTACTCACTACGTTCTAAATATATTCTCCTCAATTATATTCATGCCCTCTAAATTCAGCCTGCCACCTCTTCTGTATAGGAAATCATGAGTAACTGCTTGGACAGTCTACAAGGACATATGGTCCTGACAGCTAAATCCATGCATCTCTTACTAACTTAACATTCAGAACACAAGCAGTTGCCACCAACACCCTCACTTTCATAGAGAAAAGGACAGACTGGAAGCTCACTTCCCCCCACATTTACACGCAGACTTCAAAATTATATGCCAAGAAGTATTACTGTTTTAATAGAGTGCACAAGAAGGGACAGAACAAGAAATCATATGAGATAAATAACATGGACAGATAAGTAAGAGAAGAAAGAACAATCTAGACTAACAACGATAAATAAGGAAGAAGTATTAGAAGAGTATGGACTACAAGTGGTTTCCCTAGGGTAACAAGAGCCTATACAATCTTTTCCAAATTAAGATAAAACATTAATGTATCAATTTACACATTCTTCAATGACCAGGTCTTGCTAAAACAAAAGAAAGCAACAAACTGACCAACTAAGCTAAAATTCAGAAATATTTTAAAACATCCAGTGACATTAGAAGCAACTGCTTAGTTCCATGTTCAAGGAAACAACACACTGCCTTAAAAAGGGACATCCACAAAGAACTAGGAAATACAGTAAGATAATAGCAAATTTTTGGATTAATCTGTTATAAGTAAAGCACCCTTATTTATCTGTAAAAAGTAGTATAACATACAAGCTTATTAAATAGCAAGTTAGGGGACACCGAATGCACCAGAAACATTTAGGAACTGGTCTGCTTGAAAACTAGAAGATTTTTTCATTCAGAATGAAGAACACTGCTCCACTGAAAGACCTTAATAAAAGATGGGTAGAGGAAAAATGCAAATCCCCAGAGACCATTCTTTATTTTTAATGCAGGAAGCATAATAATAAGTCCCAGAATATATGTGGTTTGTTGGGGTTTTTTAGTATCTTGTGCAAAATGACTTTTTAATGACTTGAGACAAATCATCAGCAGAGACTGGTTATTGTATTTCTTGAAGAGGACCTCAAGACTGTCACAACAGAAAAACCAGAATGAGGAAGCACAGAGGCTGCAAAAGACATCTGAATTCCCTGCCAATTCTTAACAAACTTCTTCAGATGTGACAGATATATCAGCTAAAGTTGGCTTCATCTTACTAACCAGCTTTACTTCATCTACAGCGTGGGTAGGAACTGTGGCAACTCCTAACAGTATATCCAACACATGCAGACCTGGGAAGTGCCCAGGCATCAAGCCTGCCCTGGGCACGCTGGTAACCTAACTTTGATCAGTGACATCAATAGCAGTACACAGTTAGCAAGTGCCTTTAGACTGCACTGCAGGACATTTTAGCAGTTTCATCAAACCGGTGTATGGTTTGTGCTCTGAGTGTCAGTAATGTCAGGTTTCGAAGCCATCAGATTTAAAATATAAAGCCTGCTTTGTTTCTTCAACATAAAACTCACACCAGTCCCCAGTCACTCAGTAAACAATCTCAGCAAACCTCTAATAAATTATGAGCGCAATGTCAGATATGGAATAAGAAAGGAAAACAGCTGTATGTCAATGAGATTGCATTTTTTTAACAGCTTCAGCACATTTTCAAGTTTAGTTTACTAAAAAAAAAGCCCAAACAAGACAACACACAAGCATGCTCTGGAGAGAACCACTTTCAGAACTCTTAAAAAAAACCCACTGATACTGTTTCAGCAGACATTTCATAACAATTGTGGACAGAAAAAGTGGAAGTACTTTGGTGTGGTTAAGTGTTAACTCCTGATCTAAAACCAATCAAATTTAAAGTCAGACCTTCTTTTGCATTCGAAGTCAGGATATTTGTTTTGAATAATGGAAAATAAATTGCAGTCTGTTCTACAAAATAATTGCTAGTTAAAAAGTCACATAAACTGTGAGCAGTTTTTAGGAGAGGCATAGAAATAAGATTTACTTCAAAAAAAGTATTCTGTTGAGCTCATGTCAAAGAAGCATTAAATACTGCTGCTACACCTCCTAATTCTAGAAAACTGCCTCTCACCTAGCACATACATCATCTTTGTAACAGCATTCAAATACTTTTGCAGTGAATTATTCTAGAATGGTTATTTTTCTATGCATGGCAGCAGTATGTAATAGGCAAACTATAACTGCATCTGAAGACCCCTGTCTAAACTGCAAAATATTATGTTTCAAAACTTCTTAAAATAATTACATTGATGATTATAAAGTAACGATAATAAATTCATAATTTATTCACTTGAAGAACCCTTCACCTCGGCAGTTAACCAGTACTGTGCACTGTGTGTATTCTGTGACCGCTGGCTTTCACAAGAGCTAGTGCAACGCAGGAAGTAGACAGGAGGGAAATCCAGGGCAGTCGTAGCTTTACCTTACAGCTTACAGCCTGCAAAGGCTGTCCCTGTGCCAGCTGCAGATCGTGTCTTAAGCTGCATTACGTCACCTCACTTTTGGTGTTACCTGCTGTGACAGGTCTACATCAAACTCACAAGTAACTAAAATTCAGGTCTCACTGTCAGAGCAGACAGCTCTAGCGCGTGAATGACTGGAAAGTCTAGGCAGTCTCAAGGGCTGAAGAATATCAAGAGTGGCATCATGTGTTGCTACCTGGTGCCAGTCACACCAGGAACACCCGTCCTTTAAAGCCCGGCACGCTGCTGAGGAAGGTTAGGCTGTATAGAACCAGCTGTGCTCGTCCTTTCCTGTCAATGAATACAATGCGTTCCGTGTTCACACAACACACGCAAGCATAAGGTTAACTCTCAAATAAGCCTTTGTCACTGTGAGACTTCACTGCAGCTCACAGTGCTGCTGCTAATGATTAAAATACAGTGAAGCAAGAAATGTGGGTGGCCCCAAACCAGCTGCCAGATAATTAATTTGATAATCACACAGATCCTTGTGATGGGCTGGAGGATTAACTATGAGCTAAGAGAGCACGCTAAAAATTATCTGCTCTTACAACCTAGACCAGAGTTTTGTATCAAACAGATCTGTCCTCAGATGGTTGAAAGCAAGTACTATGTTAAAAAAACCACCTTATCACTTGAGACGTTTCCTAGGACTGTATCATACAATCATAGAATGTTTTGTGTTGGAAGTTACCTTGTAGATCACCTAGTTCCAACCCCTCTGCCATGGGCAGCGACATATTTCACTAGACCAGGTTGCCCAGAGCCCCATCCAACCTGGCCTTGAACACTTCCCAGGACGAGGCATTCACAATTTCTCTGGGCAACCTGTTCCAGTGCCTCACTACCCTCACAGTAAAGAACTTCTTCCTAATATCTAGGATGCAGTTGGATTTCTAGCCTGCAAGCACACATTGCCAGGTCACATGGAGCTTCTCATCAAACCACACTCTCAAGTTCTCCTCAGGGCTGCTCTCAATCCATTCTCTGCCAAGCCTGTATTTGTGCTTGGGATTGCCCCAGCCCACCAGCAGGACCTTGTACGTGGCCTACTTGACCTTCATGAGGTTCACAGAGATTCCCCTCTCAAGCCTGACAAGGTCCCTGTGGATCCTTCCCTTCCCTCCAGTGTGACAGCAGCAAAACACAGCTTGGTGTCATCGGCAAACTTGCTGAGGGTGCCCTTGAATCCCCCTGTCCGTGTCACTGACAAAGCTGTTGAACAGCACCAGTCCCAGTACCAACCCCAAGGAACTCCAGTTGTCACAGGTCTCTGCTTGGACCAGTGAGCCCTTGAAAACAACTCCTTGAGTGCAACCATCCAGCCAATTTCTTATCCATTGAGTNTATCCAGTGAGTGGTCCATCTGTCAAATCCATGTCTCTCCAGTTTAGAGACAAGGCTGTCCTGTGGGACAGTGTCAAATGCTTTGCACAAGTACAGGTAGATGACGTCAGTTGCTCCTCGCTTATCTATCAACATTATCACCCTGATGTAGAATGCCATCAAATTTGTCAGGCATGATCTGCTCTTAGCAAAGCCATGCTTGTCACAAAATGCCTCCTCCTTATTTTCCAGGTGCCTTAGCATGGTTTCCAGGAAGATCTGTTTCATGATCTTGCCAGGCAGAGGTGAGACTGACCAACTTCTAGTTCCCCAGGTCTTCCATATTTCCCTTTTTTAAAATGGGGCTTATGCTTCCCCTTTTCCAGTCAGTGGAAACTTCACTAGACTGCCATGACTTCTGAAATATAATGGATAGAGGCTGAGACACTTCAACTGTCAGTTCCCCCAGGACCCATGGATGCATCTCGTCAGGTCCCCTTGACTTGAGCACCTTCACACCCCTTAGATGGTCTTGAACATGTTCGCCTACAGTTGGTAGTTCTTCATTCTCACAGATCCTGCCTTTGCAGCTGTGACTTCAATGGTGTGGGCTGGAGCACTTGGTGAAGACTAAGGCAATAAAAGTTATTGAGTACCTTGGCCTTCTCCATACCCCAAGTGACCAATCTGTCATTTACTTTTGGAGAGGGCTCACAATTTCTCAAGTCTTCCTTTTACCACCCATATATCTATAGCGGATTTTGTTGTTGCCATTGACATCCCTGGTTAGATTTAGTTCTACCAGGGCTTTAGCCTTCCTAACATGGCTGCTCAAACAGCTTGTCTCCATTTCTCCCAGGGCATCTGTCACTGCCTTCGCTTTGTAGGCTTCCTTTTCATGTTTGAGTTTGTCCAGAAGCAACTAACTTATCCACACAGGCCTCCCACTATTTTTGCCTGACTTCCTTCTCATTGGGATGCATCATTACTGAGCTTGGAGGAGGTGATCCTTTAATATCAATCAGTTTTCTGGGGCCCCTCTTCCCTCCAGGGCTTATTCCATGCTTCTCTGCCAAGCAGCCTCCTGAAGAGGAATCCAGGAATGTTTGTGTCTCAAGGTCCAGAGATGCTTGTCTGTAATGCTAGCAACAAATGTCTAAAGTGGAGAGCTATCCTGCTGAGAAGGATTGCTCTATCTAATGTCACATGAGCTGAGCAGATCTCAGCTAGCCTACACATGACAGATGTCCAAACTCTGCCTTCTATCAATGTAGATGACTGATCAAACAATGTCATGCTGCCATTGCTTTGGCAATATGTAGTGAAATCTGTTATTGGATGGACTACTAATTATCATGAGCAAGTGATTGATGTACATAAGTCTTCTGATGCTTGCATTGCACTTTCATAAAAGAACTATTCATTCATCAGCTCTGATGAGCACTAACAAGGGAAATATATTTGCAGCAGCTGGACAGCTTGATTAGTTCTATATGCCCAAATATGAAACATTATTTTTCTGCAAGACTACAGTAAATGTGCTATGAGGGACAGCACTACTCAGCCTTGCAGGCTATGCAGATGTAAACTGGCACAGCTCGTTCATTCATCTACAAGTGGGAACTGACAAACAAAACCAGATGAAAGAAGGCATTTTTGAAAAATCAAGGTCTAACTCATGATTGTGAGTTACCAACTACAGCATCTGCACCTTCAAGAAAATTGAGTGATGTCAGAATAATCATTAACAGATGTGGTGCCGATTACAAGACCAAAGCCATGATTTGCTTACAACAAACCTTGCAAGCTCCTACCCTCATTGCTTCACAGCTGTGATAAGCAGATGCATCAATAAATAGCTGTGGTGGCATAAAGGTTCAACATCACCTCTCCAGAAGCAACAACCGGGTGAAACTGCCTGTGTGCTCGCGTGCTGCTGAACCCTCTCGCGACCACAACAGCAGCAGAGAGGAAGCCTTACTCAAGACACTGAGCAACTGTATCTGCACCCCACCACTGTGGGCCGTGGCTTGGGTACAGGGATAGAACATTCATGCCATCTTAAAATGGAAATCCAGCATATGCATTTAATACTCACAAATGCTAACATATAGAACAGCAATGCTTCAAAACCTGTTTAATGTTGACCACTATTGATACAACAGATTGTCCCCTAACCAAAAAAACCAAGTACTGTCTCAGACAAGCTGCTAGGCAAATGTAAGATCAAGACTGCAGACAATTGCCCAGCTGACACTGCTGCTAAGCCATGCTCCAATCTGGAAGCTCTGAACTACGCAAAGGCACCATCCAATTGATCTAAGATGCAGAGAGCTGTTCTACAAGACTAGAACAGAATCAGCCTCATGATCTAAGATCACAAAGATCCACCACATTATCTCTCTTTTGGCCAAACCAACCAACAGCTTAGATGTTTCCATGTTAACTTATGTTTTAACACGCAGAAGCAACCCCCAGAACAATAATTCTTATTCCACATAGAATCGCAGATGGAGAAATGGGCAGACAGGAATATCAAAGTTAAGTATGGGGAAGTGCAAAATTCTGCACCTGGGCAGGAACAACTACAGGCACCACACACTCTGGAACCTAACCAACCAACCTAACCAAGCAGCTTTGCACAAAAAGACCTACACACATAAAAATGTATATATGTATATGTGTGTGTCTATACATACATCTGAAGGGAGGGTGCAAAGAGGATGGAGCCAGGCTCTTTTCAGCAGTGACCAGTGACAGAAGCAGAAGCAACAGGCAGAAACTGAAACACAGGAGATTCCCTCTGGACATCTGGAAACACTTTTTCATTGTCAGGGTGACTGAGCACAAGTTACCCAGAGAGGTTGTGGAGTCTACATCCTTTAAGATACTCTTAAGCAAGCAAGACCTCCAGAGGTCTCAGCCAATCTCAATCCCTTCATGGTTCTGTGACCAGACATAAAATCCCATAACATGTGCAAAAAAAGTCTGACTGCCTGAACATACAGTTCCAATGGATTATATACTACTGCTCTATTAACTCATATCTACTAAGCTGGACTGCATAGAGAGTATGCACAGGTGCCTAGAAGTATTTTAAAGCATGTTTGTTTAGGGAAACTATGTTAAGAGCTCACCTGTAAGAGGCAGCAACAGAACACTATGATGGAGACAGAAACCTGACAAAACATAAGCTGATTCAGGAAAGAAAATTACACCATATAGCTCCAGCAATCACATACTGACTAACTTATAGCACTACCAAATCATAACAATTTTGAGACAAAGGGCATACCAACCCTCTTACATGACATGAACAAATTCAACTCTAAAGGCCTGGGGCAATTACATTTGAAGTACCAGACACGGCAGCTACACCTATGACTTACAGTGCTGGGGGAACAATGCACCTTGTGTTTGCTAGAAACACCATGTGTTCTAAGTCTCACCTGTACCTGAGCTTTTAACAGGACCTAAACCACAGTTTCAGTCCAACCTAGCTAGTCCATGACAAAGTAGAGAACTTGAAGCCACAGCCAGCCAAGCACCAGTTCAGGTGTAACTGTATCCCCAGGTGGTTGCTCATCCAACAACTCTGTGCAACTTCAGTAGTCTTGCTATTGTCAGCTGAGTGAATAAAAATAAAATTACTTGAATGTAGCAGTTCAGACTAAAAATTACTCTCATAACAGTCTAGGGTGACAGGAAGATTTAAAAAACATTTGCCCCTGAAGAGTAGTTCACTGAAGCACAGTCAGTACTGAGAAGGGACGATGCCTTCATTACTACATTTAATTACTGTCAGAAGGCAGTATGTCATTCTGTCCCATCCTTGAACTCCAGCATAGTTTGAAAGTATTCTTTCATGTACAGCATCTCCGAATAACAGAAAATCTCTGTCTTGCGGTTGTCTCATTCTTAAGACACTGCCCAAGACACTAAATTTTCTTTAACTTTTACTTTCTTCTCCCAAAAAGACAAGATTAAGAGGCTGAGGAAAGGCAAGAAACTCACAAAGGAGCGCAGGTTCCAGCCAGATCTCTGAGATGGTCCTCTGCCAATTTTGGTCTCCAGAAGTATAAACCCTTAGACTTGGAGAATACTACAGAACTCACCAACTCTTTATGGAAAAGTAGGTATTTTGTTTAAATTATAGTTAATGAAGAATCAGCTGTAGTGTTTTCTAGGACAGCAATGGCTAGAGACTGATACTGGCAAGCAAACAAGGAGACAGATTTAAGCAGGCAGAATCCTACAAACATCAGAGGTTTCACAGACACAACCATCTTACTGCTGCTGTCTGCACCCTTTTCTGCAGCTCTTTAGAAAAAGCTCCGAGTCCTCTGGACTCCAAGCCCAGTGAGATCCTGCTACCTATAAATAAGTCAGCATTGGGCAACCCTGAAAAACAGACCACAGCTCAACTACAGCAATCCAAGCACAAGCATTAGGAAGTCAGGGGTATCTTTTCAACACCCTCGGTACTCATTTACTATGCTGGAGAACAAACTGTCAGGGACAACAGCAAGAGGCTGATTAACTCTGGTACAATGGGACTGGGAAAGGCTTCAAACTTCTACAAACACCTCATATTTAGAATTAAACAGCTAAAATAGCTCAAAGCAGTGAAAGCTTTTACTCTGTAATTTCCTGGAGCATCAGCATGCACATTTAGATAGAACTCAGTCATTTTATGCATTGTCTTTTATCTAGCTATGACTTCCTTTCCAGAAGACTTCCACTAATGTTTCTGGAAATTCTTAACTCCTGTTTGAAGCTGGGGAAACTCCTGTTCAGAGACAAGGCTGTTAGGTTGTCTGAGGCAGCTGGAATACTTTTTATCTCAGTATGCAAAACTTGTAAAACATTTGTATTTCCCTGGAGTGTACCACCATTTAAAAGATCTTTGCCACGAGTAAAATGACGTTTTAAATCTTGATATCTCTTATTTAAACCAGACTCTGATGACACTTTTCCTTATACTCAACTCTTACACTAAAAACAGTGTACTGCAGACAGAGCTCTTAGATTCTAAAAATAAATTCTACTACTTTATTCTGCTGGAAGTGACTGAAGATCAATTATAAAAGCACTCTTCTAATTTGCAGACAAAATATTCTATAAATAGAAGTGTACTAAGAAAAATACTCTGTAAATAGAAAATTTCCCTTTCTTTGTAAGTAGAGACTTTTTTCTGTGAAGAATCCTCCAGCCAGCTAATTATAATACTATTCAACAAACCATTATCTCCAGGAGATTGCTTATTTCAACAGAACCTTGGTCCTATTCCTGTCAAGTACGCCTGATTAAATGTTCCAGGGCCTAATGCAAGCCACATTTATTATGTTTGTAGATATTCAGAGCTACTTCAGTATTTCAGCATTTTGATCCCAGACATTTGATGGGACGGAAAAATATAAGCAATAAAGTCAAACTCCTTTGATAATGATGCACTTATTAAACACAAATAATCAATGCAAGAATTAAGCTATATGTTCTGTTACTTAAACCAATATATAGTGGTATCAACAGGATCTTTGCACATTAATGCTTCTTTTATTCAGCAGCAAATGCCCAATTTAATCTTATACTTTAACTTTAGATTTAAAATTGATATTCTGCAGCTTAATGCACCAATTACTTTTTTATAAAAGGCATTGTTATAAGCCACATCTTAAATTAAGAATTTGAAAATAGTATCAAATGTTTCTACCTTATGTATAAAAACTCCCAAACCTTAATTCAGAACACTTTATAAAGAAACAAAATTTATGCAATTGTAAGGCAATCCTTGCTCTGCCCATCCCACTCAAACACTCCTACCTCCCACAACTTTGGAATTCCTCCACCATTTTGAGCTGAATTTGTTAAAATGTATCACTAAGAACATTTTTAAAAGATCGTTGAAATAAGACACCAAAAAGAGCAACAATCTTATAAACCCTTTGTCATGAAGCAACTTTATTGTGATCTCAATTTTATCAGACAACACAGACGCTCTCCAAAAAAAATAACCCCAATAATGGGAAAAAGCAAATTGCTTTATGTTCTAGTAAATCACCTACAATTTCTTCGTAGGTGAACTTCTCAAGCCGTGGTGTTCACTAAAGCTAAGTGTTATAGCTCCTTGGAACCTCAAACCGAGCCATTTTGTTAGATATGCCACGTGCAATAGCACGGTCCTTTGCCCTCAGGAATTCAGAACGCAGAACTGACAAACCACCTGACTCAACTCCACGTCTGAACTCCCTCACTTTTGCAGGCTGATCTCACATCACTGCTGCCAGCCATAGGAATACATTATTATTTCACGGCCCATGTGAACAACAGCTCTGTTGACCCGGCTTCCCACGGGCCAGAAGCCGAGAGGTGAGAACGCCCGGGAGCGCCAAGCACGGGAAGACCAGAGCCGAGCTCGCAGCCTCTGTGCACAAATCTGCTGCTGCGCCTGTTCTGACCATCGACGGGCACGCCACCGTCCCCGCACGGCCGCCGGGCTCTCCCCAGCGGCCCCGGCCTCCCGCCCGCCGCCCTGAGGNCGCCACGGCGGGGCAGCGCCGAGGGGCATAGGGGCCGTGCCCTCACGGGGCGCGGGGCACCCCTGACCCACCCGTCCTCCCCGCAAACAAAGAGAGGGGTCACCCCCCTTTCCCCGGGCCTGACGGTGCTCGGTGGGTCGGGGCGTCGCGTCCATCCCTGCTCCCCCTCCCGCCGGTCCTTCAGCCCTCGCCGCGCCCGGCTGTGCCCGTCTGACGGGGGAGGAAAAGGTCCGCGTCCCCTCCCGGGCGCGGCCATTGCCACCCGCGCCGGACACGGCCTGGCCGAGCACTTCCCGGGCGGCCGCCGCCACCCCGAGGGCTCCCGAGCAGAGCTGCCCGGGCTGCCGGCACGGAGCGCCTCATTCCCGGAGAGGGAGCCCTCCCTTCTGACACGAGCCCAGCCGAACAGAATGTCAGAGAGGTCTTTATGAACCGTTCTAGTTCACAAACGCAGAGCCCTGAAGGCACTCGAATTTCAGAGATTAAAGGAGGATAAAAGGCCTGTGGACACCCGACAGGATTTTAAATCAAGTTCAATTTAACGCTACGGCAGCATTTTGCTAGGGAAGTCTTTACCCTGCTACTGGCTCCATCTCCTCCAGCGTTTTATCTGCGAGGGTCCCACCGTCCCCATGGAACGCTGACTGAAAATACTCAGCAGAAATGCACTGGTCCCTCTGTTCCCTGCCAGCCATTATTTCCCAGAAAGGCTGTGCTGTATTTACAATTAGACATTAAGAAAGGGGGGAGGGGAGGAAAGCCTACGGAAGGGTTGCCGTTTCACTGCTGTGTCGACTACGGAGTATGTGATGTGCATGTTCAGCCAAGCTGACTCGGGTCTCTCAGTGTTCCCTGAGTAAACAAAACCACCACAACTTGGACAGCTGCTTTTATGCTGAAGCCAGAATACTGCACAAAACTGACTTCAATTCCAGCAGTTCACGGGAGCCTGCTCTCCCAACTGCATTTGGTGGGACACACTGAGCAGCTACAACTGCTGTGCCAGTTCCAGGCAGGAAGTATGTTTCCGGTTACTAGCACTTTAAACCCAGAAGGAACAGTGCCCAGTCTTACCACTTCCTGCAATTCAATCTGCTCCCCGGAAAGATGGACTTTCAGGATTAATTCTGGGATAGAACTACACTTGATGCAGGCCAATGAGCCAAAATAAACACTTTTTGGTCTGATGCTCCGAATTAATTGTGATTTTAGTCCTGTAACATCTGCGCATTAGTTTATGGCCTGCCAAATGCGTTTTGGCCTTTAAATGATACACGCATTTACTTAGTGTATCTGAAGGCTTATAAATTCATCCCTGTCTCCTCCAAGTACTCCTCAAGAGCATATCCCATCTTTAGCAAACAGAAGGAGACATTCCTTTTATATGGCAGGCAATGCAGAAGTTTTCTACAAGTGGCTGAAATGGACTGCACTGCAAGCAAACTTAGAAACAAAATCCAAAACCCCCAACTCTTACTGCTTTTTACCCTTTTCTGTCGAGTAACTCATGAAAACCTGATGGGTTCAGTGGAACAGTACTATAAACACCTATCTTCCAGCCCTTCCTTCCCCTTTGCATGAGAGGCCATCTATAGACCAAAAGCTGCAGAGCTCCATGAGGACAGCTTGGCTGCATAAATATGGGGCAGATTTTAGAGCCAATGCTCATCAAGAGGGCAGCAGAGAATGGCACTGGGGGAAAACCTCTGCTTAAACAGAGCTACTGCACAGGAGAATGCTTCCGTTGTCACTCACTGCAAGTCCTCATCCCCGGTGACAGCCACCTCCTAGCAACAAGTGGCACATCTGCTTTCAAGATAAGCTTTGCTGTTTCCTGACAGCCACCCAAAAAATCAGTTTTTCTCTGCACAGAAGCTCCAGTTGTGACACAATTTAATTTGTTGCTTTAGTGGAATCATTACCACCCCTTCCCCAACGCTGTCAGCCATCTCACTGAACCTGGTGTTTCAGAGAACCAGCCTTAGAGCTGGTGACTCGACCCTGATTCTTGCCAAGTTCAAGCCTGTGTCTCATTTTGGAAAGGGGCAAGGGAGCAGGCTCCATATAAAAAAATATTTCAACGTGTTCTATTGGTTTGAAGGCCCTAGAGAAATCTCTTAGGCAATCTGTTTTCTATCTAGCATTCTTATTATTATTTCTATTTTTACAAGTTTAGTCAAGCTGTTACTTGCACTCCTGCATCGTACAGTGGCCTACAGGGTACGAGGCAGCCAGTTCAGTACTGTGCACCCTGCACTCCAGCACGGCTGAGTTCCAGGAAAAAAAAAAAAAAAAAAAAAAAAAGCAGTGTTCCAGAAAGCATGGCAGGCTAGGAAAAGCAGCCCTTCCCCCCGCCAAAAAATTCGTAGTAGACACTCCGCAGCAGGTTGTGGGGGCGGCCGGGGCTGACACTGCCGTGGTAGGGGGAGGACGGGAGGGACCACATCCCAATGGGGGGGATTCGGGGAAAGCAAGCAGCCCCTCCTACGAAAAGGAGAGGGAGCGATGGAAGAAGGACGAAACCACCCGCCGAGATGGCGCAGCAGGAAGAGCGCAGGACGCGGCGTTACCTGGGCTGGGTGGCGGCCGAAGCCCTCCTCCTCCTCCTCCTGGTCCCCGCACAGGGCCCTCCGCAGGCGCTCCAGGTGCTCCCGCAGGGTGACCCGCTGGTGGAAGGAGAAGGCCGGGTGCAGCGAGGCCATGGTGAAGAGCAGGAGCAGCTCCTCCTGCGCGCCGCAGCCCAGGCCCTGGGCGGCGGGGAGCCCGGCCTGCCCGTTCTCCGCGGCTCCGTCCATCACCACCACCACGTCCCCCTCCTCCTCCTCCTCCTCTTCCTCCTCCTCGGCCGGGGCCCGCCGCGCCGCCGGGCAGCTCTGCAGGATGGAGTCCACCTGGGGCAGGAGGCGGTGCAGGCGGCCGGCGGCCTCGCGGTTCTCGGAGCCCAGCAGGGCCAGGTAGACGATGAGCTTGGAGCGCACGGCGGGGTCGCGGAAGTCGCCGAGCTGCCCGGGGTCGCTGAGCCCGTTGGCCTTGGCCTCCGAGTCGCGGAGGCAGTGGTAGTCCTTGCGCGCCAGGTCCTCCAGGCAGGAGCCCAGGAATCGCAGCTCCAGCGGGTTGCACAGGTCCAGCAGCCCCACCATGAACTCCAGGCGCTGCGCCGAGCCCAGCACCAGCCCGAACCACTCGTACACCGTCTCCTTGTCGGTGCGGGCGGCCGCCGAGCCGGGACCGCCGCCGCCCG
>VZRO01002391.1:82418-229701 GCA_013397915.1 Daphoenositta chrysoptera
CGCGCGCGGCGCAGGGACCCGCGCCCGGTTCGGGAACGCGCGGGGGCCCCGCGTCCGCCCCGTGAGTCGCACTGGTCACGCCGATGGGAACAGGTCCGCAGTTCGCCCGGGAGCAGCCCGAGCGAGCCTCCCTGCCGCCTGGGGGAACGATTTCCCTGAGATAAGGCCGTGCCGTGGCTGATGGCTTTGGTGTGCAGAGCCACGTGGGTTTGCCCAAAGCGGGCAGGAGCGGGCCCAGAGCTGTGCCCTGCCGGTGTGGAACAATGCTGAGTGTGGAAACATGGCTGCTACAGGCCTTTCTAATTTTATTTCTTATTTTCTAAAGTCTAATGCAGTTGAAACTTCTGCTATTGTAAGATGTCTCCTTTTTTAAAATTACCATTGTTACAGGAGCGTGGCTTTCCACCGATTTTTTTTTTACAATAGGGAAATAGAGGGAATATTGCAGAAAAAAAATACAGTACAGCAGAATGGCTTAGGGATACTCCGATAGGAAATAGCAGGCTTGCTGCTCTCTCATTTCCCCCGTTGTGTTCCCAACTGTTGTATTCCACAACGAAGAGTCTACAATTATAAGATGAAGCAGTGCTCCGAGTAATCAGAAAGTTTCAGTGCTCCTTGCTTTGATTCCCCAACAGTTACATAAAGGAAGTGTATTTGAAAGGGGAACCAAGCCTGTGGCTTGCTTAACAGCACAGTGAAGAATAAAATTAATTTTAATTACAATTATGCAGAGCAGCATCCCTGAACTGCTTGCAGCCGCAAAGAATAAACTGCCAGAGCTGAGTGCCCCTTATCTGTTCGTCCAGAAGCCGATGGTGCAGCGATAAAGAGCTTTATCAAACAACTAAGAAACTGTCATGCAGATTATAATAGTCCTGTATGCATCACTCAAGATTTACCACAGAGCAGTCTTGAATGGTGGTTACAGACTATACCATTTCCTGCATTTTTAAGTATGTACAGCAAACAAATGTATTTTGCTTTTAAAAATTAAATGACTAATTTGAACGTAGCACATGTTGGGTTTGTAAGTTCCTGATGGCTGCTCAGTCCTCTTCTAGTGACACAAAGGGACTTGACCCTGACTCAGCCCAGCTCTCCTCATTCATTGGCATCACAAGGAGCACTGTCACTGTCCTCACCTCCTCTTCAGGAGTGGGGTGGGGAGTGGGAAGAGGGTCAGATTACCCTTCCATCCCAGACTGCCAACAGTTCTTTGCCAGTCCCAGGACTGGCAAAGGTGGAAGAAAAGAGGTGAAGAAAAGTTGCACAGAGTCTCATAAACTTGTTTTATCCTCTCGTATTTGATTCTGTTTGCTGATTATGGCTGGGCTGGACATGTGAATCATTCCAGATCCCTGCAGTCATTAGTCAAAGCAGTTATAATGCCACAGTAGAATATTTTCTTATGTTGTCAGTATGAAGCAGTAATTCTAGAATTGCAGCAATTCTTCTCATATTATTGTTATATTTTTTTCCAAAGAAAAATTACTGTGACTGTCTTGGGAGATGTGCCAAGCTGGAACTGTGGAAGCACAGAAATTAGGCTTGAGATTTCTGCTTAGTAATTTGAACAGTTATTTAGTCTGAATAGAATTTGCAAGATCAGAATTACAATGATCCAAATGTTAGAAATAACATTTCCTACTTTAACAATCTGTGATTCAAATAAAATATGACATAGTTCCAAACAGATAACACCATGGAGAGTGAAAAAGGAATTTATTTTTGTGGGGATGGGCAAAAGGGGGTGGCAGAAAGAGCAGGTCCACTGGTCCGTTCAAAAATCACACATTTTTGTAAGGTAAATCACAAATTCATGAGGACAGTGGTTGAAAGTACACTCTTCTTGTCCAGAAAACACATATGCTATTTGTGACAGTTCCCAAGCTGATTCTTAGTTCAACAAATAAGCTTAAGAACCTGATTAACTCAGTCCTTTTTAATTTCCCCTTCTTAAAGTGTTAAACTATGATACTTGAGGAAAACAGATGTGAAAGATGTGAAGTCAGGAAAGAAAAAAAAAAAGGAAAAGGAATGTTATGAGAAGGCAAAAAGAAGTCAAAGATATTCCAAGTGGGCTTACAAGTAATTCAGTAGCTAGTAGCTGAGGGAGGTGTCAGCAAGGGAGAGGGGCAGTGCCAAAAGAGAACTGAAACTTAAGTGCCCAAGAGAAATGAAAGTGAAACTCCGGACTGTGAATGGAATGAGGACACGGAGGGGAAGTGCTCAAACGCTGACAAGCTGGTACAATGGGAAAAGCTGCTATAAATATCTTGCCTAGGGCAAGTGCCCTGGAGGTTTTTTAACCTTGGTTCCTTTAAAAAAATGTATAAGTTGAATAGGTCTTTAATGACTTGAGCCCACAGTCACGCTGACTTAGGGTGAGCAAGTGTACAGAGCCTTAGAGGGAAAAGTATGTCTGTAACCTGTCTGAGCTGAAAGCCAGATGAATTCTGATGCAACTCAGAGCAGGCGGAGGAGCAGCAGGACGGTGCTGCCGGCTCGGGAGCAGCACTTCTTTGGGAAGTGGCTTCCATGAGAGTACAGCACGGGTCTGGTCTGACACCCCAGCACAAAGGGCAAGAAGCCGTGTCTAAGAGAGCCGTGGTCGCCACTGCTGGATTTGCAGCAAAAGGAATAGTGACTTTGCTGAGTCTTCCCCACCTGCTCTCTTTCCATCTGTACATCACAACCCCTGTTCACCAAAGCCTCGGAGCTTCCTGAGTGCAGAGAGGCTTCACTGCCAGCCTAGAAGTGTCCTTACCGACAGGTCCTTCTGTGAGCCTCCTGGCTCAGCTGTCCCACCTGGCTGGACCATCACTGTTGGGATGCATGAGCTGTGGAGAACGTCAGGAGACACACAAGCCCTGGAGAGGTCGTTTGCTGCACTTTGTGTGCCATCACACCGAGTACAGGCAGCCACAATGTGGTTTTTGAGTGAAACCTCCTCCCTCACTAAGTTCTTCCAAATAGGTAATTGGCATTGTGGGGTTTTGTTCCGCAGGCCTAAAGCTTCCCCATAAATGCTTTCAGATGGGGGGAAAAAACATTAAGAAAAATAAAAAGCACAACACTGGGACACTGGACTGAGTGCTGAAGCCAAGGGAGGACAACAAAGCAACCTTCAGCTCTATAAACATACATTTACATTTCTTTTTTTTTGTTATTATTCCTTTTTTTTTAATTATTATTCCTTTTTTTTTTAATATTGGCATCTCACCAAGGCAATCAAAAGATTTTCCATTAATTTCAGCAACATACAAAGTCAGCTTCACAGTCTCTGTTCGTTTGTTCCTTTACCACTACTATGGATCTGCTAAAATTGTTTTGTAAGAATGGGAATGAGGTTATCTGTGGCCCATTTAAAAATCAGATAGGGACACTGTAGGATACGTAGACATATATTTCATATAAAGAAGTATATATATATATTTCATGTCTATCGGGATTTTTTTTCATGTCGATACTGTCCCCCAGGTAATGTCTCTGCTACTAAGTATTTTCACTTTTAACAAAGGCTGTAACAAATCCTCAGTGAGGATCTTTGCATGGATTCCCATACTACAGGGTAGAAGATACATAAATAAGGACACAAATCTTCCTATCCTCCTTTCCTCCTTTATTCCCTTTCTTCTCTTTCTCCCCCTTTATTCCCTTTCTTCTCCTTTCCCAGACTACAGGAAGATCAATTGCTTCTTTATATGAAGTTTGCAGATGTGTTTAATCCACTGTCAGTAACATTGTCAGGTCTCCCAGCCAAACTCCCAAGGTGTAAGGGAAACATTTCAGGCAATGTCAGACAAATGTCACTCAAAAGAAAACAACCTGGAAGACAAGATAAGTTCCTTGATAAAGCTCTGGAATTATTTTGCTGACTCATGATTTGTCCTTTATCTCATGGCAGTTGGCATTTTTTGTGTAACTTACCTTTTCTTAAATAGGAGGTAGTTACCTTTTAGCCCTGGCATCTGGAAGAAAAAGCTTTGAGAATGTGAGAACTCGAAATTCACTAAAAATAAAACCTGTCAAATTGATAGATTGTTATTACTTGTTTTTTAATTCTTGTTGCTGTGGTGGATTTTGAATATTTGAGCTGGTTTATTCTTTCAAACTCATTTTCAGCAGGAGTTGAGCAAGCTTATGTTTGAAATCTGAAGATATGTTTAAGAATGCACTTTTTAAATATGCATGTGTGCAATGAAGACATGCATATTAAAGACACTTAGGACTTTATATTCAATATGAATAGTTAAATGCAGAAGATGACCCATAGTCCTAATTATGTTAGCATCCAGTGGAGGAATAAACATACAATTTTAAGCACAGTTTAAATGGTTTAAACATAATTTTGGATTTAAAGTTACTGAAAAATAAGTTCCAAGTAGGCAAAGGGTGTGTTCCCAGGATCAGCTTCATTATGAAAGACTGTTTCTAAAGTCAAAGTTGTTGGTTATTCATTTGCAAAGGTCAGCTATCCCAGTCCTCTTTGGCAAGCTTGCCAATAAAGGTACTGTTATGAAACATGGTTGCAAATTTCAGCTCCCTGTTCAAGGGAAGCTGAACTGAGGCTGCAGTCTATCTTTTACATAACTGTCAAAGGTGAATTATTACTATTTTCAGCTGGATCCAGCTCAGAAACCTGTGAAAGATGGAAACATTACCAAGCTGCTAAGATAGGGGGGCCTATTTCAACTTCAGTGCTGCATTCCAGCCTGTGAAATGCATGGCCATCTGTATTGGTTTGCTTTTTTCCTTGTAAAGTTATTGAGAGAATTTAAGGAAAGTTAAATGTGCAGAAGCACTGGTGTATTCATATCCTTTGGATCTTCTTTCTGGCCAGTGGTTTTCTTGCACTGACTGAAATTCTCTGTGGGATTTTACCATCACTGAGCCCAGCCTGCACTGATTCGAGTCCCCGAGTTAAGGCTGGTATAAACTGTGCAGTACCAGGATACCTTGTACCCAGAACTGAAATTTGCACAGAAAGCTACTACCCAATCTAGATGACAATTCTGTTTCGTGGAAGAAAGCAATGGGCATTTCAACACCATTCAGCTTTGGGCTTTCTAATGTGTCAGCAAGGACAGTGGTGAAATGCCTGTGACTCCAGGGTGCTACAGGTGAACCATCGGTGTGTGCTTTCTCAAGGAGCAGCACACAAACTCATGAACGTGAGCAGCCTGCACACACGGCTCAGTTAATGCCAGGGCTTTGCTGTCATGGGAAGTACCACTTAAATAAGACCAGTAGACAAAACACCATTTAAGCACCCGCCCTTCTAGTTAGCAGTGAAGTACATCCTTAAGTATAAAGCACTGAAATTTAAACACCTACACAAAGAAGAAAAGACTTAGGCCACCTTAAGCATCTGATGAAAGTTAATTGAAATCTGTTCTGAAATGAGGGCCTGCAGAAGGAATGTGGGTGTGGCTCAGGCACCAGGCCTGCCTGATATTAGTCATGTACATGATAATTATGTATGCAACAAGCACCCGGGAATCAAACTGAGAGGTCTATTGGCTAGATTATTTCATAATCTCTACACTTGGGCCAGAAGGAGGAGAGAGCAACCTGCTGATCAAACCATATGGAAACCACCATGTGCACTGGAGGTTCTTCAGAGCAAAACCCTCACCTGTACGGATTCCAAGGTACCAGGGAGAAAGCACTATATCCTGACCTTTAAAATGTGCAGTTACAGTCACCAAGACCAAGGGATGCCAGCATGAGCTGTACAAGAGTCATGAGTCACTTGTGAGATTTGTGCTGCAGAAGGAACACGTTATCCCTTTGCTCTGCTTGTAGTGCCAGTCTCTTTCTGTCTTAAATGATCCATCTGCTGCTGCCCAAATTAGACACACAGCTCTTGCCGTCACTGTGCAAAGCTGTCGCCGACAGTGCTCAGAGCGTGGTGTTCTGTGTAGCTCGAACCTTGCTTAGCATCTCACCTGCGGACGGGGAACCCCCTGGTGCCAAGGATGGCTTATGTCCCACTGAAGCCCTCAAAAGACAAATTGTAGCTGCCACTGCCAGAGACAATTAGTCAAAGCTGGGACCCTGTAGGTTTTTGCCAGGAAGCCCAGCTGAAGGGCAAAAGGAGAGATCTTCCTCTGGGCTGGCAGTTGCTGTCATGAGCCTGGGGATGAGACTGGGTCTGGTGGAAAAGTGACCACCTCAGCTGCACAGCTCAGCGCTGCTGGAGGTGTGAGGTGGCTGTCTGCTGCTGCTGGTTTTTCTTCTGCCCCACACCACTTTTTTGGCTTAGGGCACACAACATCACTGCTTAAAAAATCCTCAAGCTTCAGCACACCTCGGTACTCTGTTGCTGTTTGTTTGTACCCACTGCATGCATTAACCTGGAAACAGTGCAGGAGCGCTCACCAGAGGAGGTGTTACACACTGGCATTCAGTTATGGTAAAGTAGGTTGTGGAAGTAAGTAAAACCAAAGAAGAAACCTTTGCTTTCCTCATGCTCTCTCCCACAATACATGCATTTATTTTGAGGTGCCCATGGTTCAATTATCCTTGAGAGTTTTCCTCTTTGCTCTTTGGGGGTGTCCAGCATTCAGTTCAGCTGTGAATCCCTGCTTGTAAAGCAGGAGTTCTCCATTTGGCAACATCTTGGGAATAAAAGAAGGAATTGGAAATCTCTCGATGTGTAGGTGTTTCGTTCTGGAGGTGTTTCTGGCTTTCCACTTCTGAAGAATGAGTAGGTTGACTTGAAATAATGACATTTGCGGAAGCTCTTTAAGTCTGATCTATATTTATTAGGACTTTATAGCATATAAGCGGGATGTCTTACAATCTGGGGTCTATGAAGAAAAGCATCACAAAATTTACTCTGGAAAAAAGAAATAATTCAATGAATAGTTGAGTGGATACCTCCTACAGAAGAAAAAAAGGGACCTACATAAGCTCTGGTTCCTACTGAAATTAATAGCCCCACTTTGGTGGTTTTTAAAGGCCTAAGGCATCAGATTTGCTGTTTAGTGCCAACATCTCAAATCCCGAGCAAATCTGAAGTAGGGGACTGTGGTACAGAAAATATCTAAAGCTCCAGCCTCACCCCCTGGGGCATCACAGACTGCTACCACAAGGCCCTCCTCTGGCTGGGTGGTTGGGCTGTTTTGGTGGTGGTGCCTGGGCTCAGGAGCACCTGTGCTTCTTTTTCATAAAGAAGAAGAGTAATTTCTAAGTGGAGAATACAGGGTATCTTCCGTACTCGTGAGGTGAGTGGGTGCTGACCTCATTCCCACTCTGGTTCAGCAAGGGCACCCCAGCATACGCTCAGCTTGAACTTGAATGTAAGAGTGGTGATGCTTGTGATTTGTTTAGCAAAGAGAGATGTTTCATGTGGCTGAAGCACAAAGCCTTACTCATTTTTCTTCCTCAGTTAAAGGCTATCATTAATAATTGAAGACAAGGGAGGGGTCACAAATTACCCTATTCCATACCTACCTCAAGGGATGTTTTCAACAGGATATAATTATCATCCACAATTATCTACTAACTCTTGAAATAATAGTTTAGTCATGACTAGCTTTCTCTTCCATGTATTGAAAGAGCGATCAGAGTTTAAAAGAGGAATACTCTTTCTTTCCCAGAAATCTGTGAAGTATTGCAGGCTCTGAAGAATAAAAAGCCTACTAGAGGAATAATTAGCAATAGGCCGGTTTTTAATTAACAAATATAAAAACTTTTCTGTCAAAAAATTTCTTAGCATCTTCTTCTCAGTTGAGCAATTCCAAGATCTTTCTGCATTTATCCCATTTTTTCTCCTCTCTGTGCCATTTTATTCACAACTGCTCTTCTTTCTTAAATACTTGCCATTGGATATCAATGAGCTTCAAAAATCTTTTGATGGGCTTTGAAATCCATTCCCTTAATAAATCTGTTCTTAGCCCAAATTATGCTTTCTGGCAGTGACTTGTGCCAAATCTCTTGGTCCTTCCTGTTCCAGCCATCCCTTCTGCTCTTGCAACATCGACCAAATAAGGTTGCTCCGTGTCTTTCCTGCAGAGGTCCCGATATTGCCCGATGCAAGGGAAGACATCACGTGTAGAAATCAGGCTGCTGCAAGAACAATGTGGACTACTGTGTTTGCCTTCAGTCCCTATTCAAGAACTTCCTTTTTGTCTGTGCTATGCTTCTACATTCAATTTTGGTGATAAACTCACCTGGCCACGACAGAGACTTCCTCTGTATTTGTGCAGTGGCCAAAGCATTGATCAAAGCCTCTAGAAAGTAATAAGATACATAATAAAACAGCAATTAAGAAATCCGCTCTTGGGGACACATGTTGCTTTTGCTATCTTTAATATGCCTGATGCACTTTGAGACACTGAAAAAATTGCAATCTGTAATGCTTTGAGTTTTCCTGAAGATGATGAGAAAGCCCTGATGATAGAAGGCTCAAATTGGAAAGCGTTGTGAGCACACAGTCTACAATGCAGCACTCTTATCTGTCTTGACACCCCTGCTTTATCACCTCCCAGAGAAAAGGTGGCAAAATCAGTTAAATCAAATGAATTACCATTGCAGCCTGTTTCAGGATCCTTAAAAAGACACTCCAGCTCCTTGGGAAAGGATGCTCTATGCATGCACTTTAAATAATTTCAAGAGTTTAATTTTTTACCAATTTAATTACTATTCAGTGTCAGAAGGCAGTTGCAATGTAATTTTGCCCAATTCTTTCTTTCTCTACATTTCCTGTTTTAAAGAGTCTCTGGGGATTGCCCTTCCTCAGTCCTGAACACTCTGTTTAAAAATGTTAAAAAATAACCTTTGAAATGCGAAAATCTAGCTTGAATGTGTAGTTTAAATCTGGCATCTAATGAATTCCAAGGGGTTCCCAGATCCCTCAATTCCTCTGAACATCACACTCTAACTAATTTAAAAATTCTACTGTCCTAGGAGCTCATGTTTTTTAAGCACTCAGAGAGCATAATAATGAGTACAAGAGAAAAGCTGAAAGAATATAACAGAGACATGAATTTCAAACAGCAAGTGCCAAAAAACCTGAACATTACTTTTCCTTTTAAATAAGCTTGCAACCATGAGAAAAAAAAATAAAATAATTGTCAAAACTGATTTGAGACATGCAGCTTAACAAGATGTTTCCTCTCACTAGATCTCTGGAAATGCCTGGACTTCTTTTGCCATCTGCAAAGTGCTTTTCAAACATTGTTTACTTGATCTTAACCTTCTCCTGGGAGACCAGTGGGAAATTAGTGCATTCTTTTTCAAGGTATAGAAATTGAAACAAACATGGTTAAGCCTCATCATTTAGGAATTCATTCCCAGTGGATGCAATCTCTTTGGCAATTCTATCTTCAGAAGTGATGGCTGGAGGGAGCAATTGGAGAGGACAAGAATGGGGAAATTAGGAAGTTTCTAGAGGAAGGGATCTTTAATGACGAACAGAGGTTAAATAAGAAGAGTATGTGAACTGGAATTGTGCTGAGGAGTGGGAATGGTTACTTGGAAGTCCTGTAAAATGTTTGAGAGTTAAACTAAAATGCACAGGCTTGGTGGGGCAGCGGGAGGTTAAGTGGTGCCTCAGGGGAGCCTGCGTGCTCTGAAGGAAGCAAAGGGCGAGTTGCACAGCCTGCCTCAGGCTCCCTTGTCCCTTGTCTTCCCATCTCCTGCCTGTGAAATGGACCTAATACTTAGGCAGATACCCCCTCAGGCAGGGGATGAAAGCAGGAGGGCGCTATGACAGAAGTGAGAAATGCAGCTGCACCTCATTGCCTCTGGTTGGCCAAACACTGCCCCACCACCACCCACCACTGCCACTGCCAGGGTGTATATACCCAGTACACGTTGGACCACTGTCAATTCTCTTGTTTCGTCCTGGCCAAAAACATTGACTTGCAATAAAAAACCTGGAGGCTGAAAAACCTTGATGGGATATCTGAGGAACACATGCTTATCCTGCCATGCAACATCATCAGAATAGCAGTGGTTTACTTGTTGGCTGTAAGACCTAGAAGGCAACATCTAATAGCTTGCTTCCCACTGCTTTGTCTCTCCTGTCTCTCACAGCTTTAGCCCGAGAAGGTTGGCAGAATTGGTCCGTAGTGTGCAGTTAACTGCAGATTAAAACTCCTGCAGATCAGGAACTTTGCCAATGAGATAATGTGAGACAACGAATTAAGGCACTCAAGTAGGTTGATTTATCCCTAAGCAGTATCTGCCCTTTTAAATATCATCAGAACAGTCAGAACTTTTGACTTTAACAAAAGAGAAAAAAGGAAGAAAGGAAGGAAAAAAGCAAAGCTTTTGAAAATTTTCCTGCATTTCATTCAGTGTGAATTAGTGAATGGTGTTGGACTTGAAAAGTATTGTTTTCCATAAATTATATTATTTGCAATAAATCCTCTATCAAATTGTGTCATAAGGGACACAGCAGAAGCAGGACATTATGTTAGGAATTATTCCTAACCCGCATTGCCTAACCCTGTTGACACTCAACATGAAGATCCATTTTACTGCACAGTAGCCATTTTAAAAAGGAGCTTTAAATGGAAGTAAGATGATTGGAACCAACGAGAGCATCCAACCAAACAAATTTGCATTGAAAAATGTTGTATTGTCAAAGCTGAAATGATTTGTAGGGATGCACTGGTTGTGATGAAATTCTTGATGGTCTCTGAAAACTACAGCATTACCTTCTTACTGCTGGCCAGGACACAAACAGAAATGAACATTGGGATTTTTTTTAATCTTGCAATAGATGCCTCTGCACAATTTTGTTCTGCTGCATAAAAATTGTTTCGAAACCTAATGCAGCTTGATAACACATTTCCAAATGGTGGGAGGGAATTCATGTCTTGAGGCTGGCTACAAATTATACTCGTGTCTTCTTTAGAGCCCATTTACATGACTATAAGGGTGCAGAATTGCTGTTGTATAAGTGAGACTTGGAACACAGGGAGTATAATCTCAAGCAGAGCTTGCATATACACCCACAGTGTAAGTATTGGGGACTGTTTGCTTTTATAGATGTGGCTTTCTGTGCCAAGATTCCGATAAAGATGACCAGCATAGGTGTCATCAAGGAACAGCTAATAAAATAAGATCAGCTGAAATAAATAGACACTGCACAAACGTCTGTATCATCATTTTATGTATCAGAACCCCTGTCCTGCAAAGTCCATAAAACTAGCCAATTCCAGATACTGTTTATTCTATAGGTACAATGGACATGCATATTTTTGGTGGTAAATGCTGCCATTTAGGCTCATGCTGTCTTTAGCACATGGAAAAGTCTTTCAAACTTCTAAATTCCAGACCTCACCAAAGGCAAAAGTAGCTGTCAGGAAAGCAGGTCGCATCAGTTACAGGAGGCAATTATGGAGAACAGCTGGAAAAAGAAAAATGCAAAACAACCAGGTGTCAGGCACACCGAGGGAGACAAGATGGAAAGGCTGTGAAGGAAAGTAAGGTCAAGAAGAAAGCATAGGACAAAAAAAGGTGCCAGTGATTTCCAGTGCTCAGGAGAGAAGCCTGAGCTCTGCTCCTGTGTCTGACCTGTTCACGTACCTCAGCTGTGTAAGGCTGCTGGACAACAGTGTCTGCTGCTGGCGTTTTCCTGACTCGACTGCAAATTAGTTCAGGCAGTTGTGTGAGAAAAAAGTTACAGGATTTTAAATTTTTTTCAACTTGGTAATTTCAGTTTTGTGTCTGTTAATTTTCTGGTTTGCTCTTTGAATTGTTCTCATCATGAGACAAACATTGTGTTGGGGCAAAGCAAGTGCCTGGCTGGACCTGTGCTTGTTCCAGCTCTGACTTAGACCAGCTTAAGCTGTCATGGAAATACACCCAAGATGTTTTCTAAGCCCAGAGTGAAATCTGCCGTCTTGGGTCAGTGCTGGTTTCTTTAGAGCCATTGCTAGCTCTACACCGGGAATCTCTTCAAGGTCAAAACTTGTTTTTTTTTGCAGAGACCACCAAGCAGACATCCCAGACATAACAGTAATTAGCTATCACATCTGAGCTTACTTAAACTCGGAATTCATTTGGCAGAGACCTCGTCCCCTATTACACATGCTTTGAACTATTCAATCTCTATTTTCAATATTCTTTTTATTTTGAAGGGAGGTGGTACTTCAGTCACTGTCACATTGAAAACAATAATTTTTGTACAGCGCTCTGGTGGCAGCGGCGGTGGTTTTAGTAATTTGCATGTCTAGTTTTGGTCAGCACTTTGGGCCCTTGGCCGTGTGTGGTGGCGCTGCTGAGTTGACGCGCGCAGCCCTGGTGCCGATCCAGGATTCCAGCAGAAGCGATGAGCAGTGCCCTCGGTAGCTGAGCCCGAGGCACTTTGACTTCTCCCCCACTGGGGGCTCTCCCCTGAGTGCTGGGAGGAGCCGGAGCTGGAAAAGATGCCCGTGGTGGCATCATATGACACTGTGTCACTCCTGTCTGATGGGGCAGGGCACTGACGGATCTGTCATGTCTGGTGCAACACAGATCTGGTAGGAGTGCTTCTGCTCAGCACGACAGTTCGTGGCCATTCTTCGTGGAGTTTTGGGAGACTGAAGGGACCTGGCAGGGCTTCTGATTCCGGGAAGGAGAAAATGGGGAAAGGCAGGGGATGTGCATGTGTGTTTGTATGTTAAATATTACCTGAAGGCTGAAGGAAAGGCAATCAATGCACTTTTTTGGTTAGGTGACTTCTGCTTTTTCAGACAGTCTTTCTTTATGCACTGCTGGGTGGAGCAATGTAAGAAAAACCTGAGTTACTCAGTATCTGCTTCTCCGTAGTGGTTCTTTCTGCTGCTCTCCTTTCTATTTACCTCCATGAGGTTCTTCAGTCTCCGAAGCTGTTGAGATAGAGGAAAGAAGCTCTTCTTCCCAGTCTCAAGTGGAGGAAGGGCGGGGGGGCTTATTTCTTCCTCACTTTGGTTGGGGAGAGGGGAGAACTTCTTCCTATTCTAATTCTCTCCAGATAATTTGATTGGTATCAAGCCACAAACTTGGTAAGGTGTAACTGACACTGTGGGACGACCTCCTGAATTTGTAACTACACTGCTTTGTAATAGAACGGTGTGTAGGTGTGGGCTTTCTTGAAATCAATACTTGATTGACTGCAGCCAGGTTACACAGAGAGTGCATTTTATTTGGGCTCCCTTTTTGGAGACATTCACGTAAGAGCACAGACATGAACATAAGAGCATTTGTATGTGTTAGTGTACAGGCAAGTTATCCTGCTCTGTAAGAGCTGTAAGACACACAGTTACTTGAATCGGCTAAGTTATGAATGCTTATGAATTCCTAGGGGCATCCATTTCCTTTGGACTAGCACAGTAAAACTTATTGCATGTTGTCTGACTGACCATTTTCATCCTCCAGCAGACAGCAAAGGGACTGCTTTGGCACAGTAGTGTTGCAGAGGGACTGAGAGGGATGCTCACCTACATGGGAGGGCTGGTAGGAGAAGCAGTCAGGACAAAGTGACATGGATATGCATCAGAGTAAAGCAGAAATTAACTGAACAATTGGGTAGAAGTAATGGATATATTCCACAGAGATGAAGGGTGAAAAATTCCACAGGAGTGAGGGGTGGGATACTATCACAAAGTGGCTTGGTCCCAATGACAAGTTTTCACTCACATTTTAAGCTTGCAGTGTGAACACAAAACGGTTCCCACCACTCCCCTTTGCTTTTTGTTACACTGTTTATCGACTGGTATAAGCATAAGTGGTTACAAAAAATGCAGTGCTAATCCATTAGCAGCGCCCAGAAAAAAAAAACATTTTATGTCCCTGCAAACCTTCCATCGTAAGATCTTACAGCAAATTCCCAAGAGCAATATGGTAAAGCTCAGAATAGCTAAGACAGATGGGCTTTTTTGCCATCTCATATTGCAGGTAGAAGGTTGAGGTGCTGAGAGATGTTGAGTACCTGGCTGAAACTGCAGGGGCTTGAGCACAACTCAGACCAGTAGCTCCCAGCTCTGACTTAGCTCAGCAAAATGAGAACCCTTCTTCCCTAACATAATAGCTTGAAAGAGGAAGCAAGAAAAGAAAGCTGCTTTGACCAAATTTTAATCTTCGTTTTAAATTAGAGTGAGTAGGTAACAGGGACATGAAGAAATTATTAATGAATTTGTGTAAGGGGGGGAAGAAGTGAAAGGTAGGCTAGGGACAGGTGGTGGAATTAAACTGATTACATGGTTTTCTACTAGCTGGGACAATAAACTGCCCAACAAAAGCATACAGGAAGCACATAATGGTATGACTGGAATAGATACACACAGAGGCCAGCTCTGATCCTGCTGCCCTAAGTAGTGAGAGTAACAAGACCTCAGCAGTGCAGATTTACAGAATTGACAAGCTGGTGGGGACTTGTTGCCCCCCAAGGCATCTAATACCACTTGCACCTTAGGGAATCCCACCACACAGCCCTGGCTTGCAGGGTCAGTCAGGGCACCGCTGCCTTGCGGGTCTCTGCAGGACACTTTGTCACATGGTCGGGATGAGCTCTCAGGAAAAGGCCCAGGCACTGACCCGGCTGGGGAAGTGAGGAGATAGATTGTGCTGATGGCAAGATCCAGACTGGCCAACCAACTCTTAAGAGAAATGAGTAGGGTTTTTCCTGCCTTTGAGGAAGGATCCTTGCCTGTCGCTTTCAATTAACCAAATTATAGCTGTAATTGTGTTCTGCAGCTCATTAAATACTAGGAGTCTGCTTCAAATACTATGGGCAAATCAAAGAGACAGTCTTGGTAAGATTCTTTCTTTTAACCAGAGAAAATAGGACTTCTATCATGACACTTCACTGAATCAAGCCTTTGTTTCATCCAACCTCATTTCCCCCTGCATTACACCTTTCTACTAATACCTAAGGACTTAAGTGGTGCTGTTTTCAGGAAAGAAAGAAAAAAATAAAGTAAGATCAATAGATGGACAGGCATGCTGACCTCTCTCTCTTGCAGCCAGGATGTTTGAGTACTGCATAGCAGCTATCATACAGGCTTTAGTTCAAATACAGTGTGTGACAAAAACACCTTTTCACCTTGGTCATATTTTTTCTTGCTTTGCTGTTTCTCTAAAGAGAATACAGATTCAAATCTACTTAGATTATAAACCATTCACTGTAAAGCACATGTTTATATACAAAAAGCACTGGAATAACCTACAAATAAAAGAGTTCCCTGTTTGAATTCCTTATTAAAGTTTTACTCCAGCCATAACAACTGTTGGTAATGAATAAATTTCAACTACTCTTCCTCTTCCTAAATATTTAATTATAGGAAGCCTTTGGGATCTTAATCAAGGGTGTGGATCCCATTGTACTCAGCACAAATCCAGAACAAAAGGACAGAGAATTCAAAGCACAAATATAAGGCCAGATGGAGTGGACAATAAATGGGGAAATATATGAAACCAGTGAAATCATATTGATCTGTGTGCAATGTCCTGGTCTCAGAACCCTGGTGGCTTAGCCCTTTTCTTTTCTTTTATCAGCACCATAAAAAAGCAGGGTTCTTTAAGGTAGCTAGTGAAACCACTTAATAAAAGCCTTGTGCGTGCATTCAGTAAACTCCATTAAAGCAGGAATGGTGTCAGAGAAAACCTGGTGTTGTTCATTTCATTACCTGTTCAGAAAGTGGAGACTGTGCAGGGTCCAAGGAAGATCACCTCAAGGGGCTGACCCTTTTGGTGGGGACAGGGATGGTGCTACTCAGAGTGTGGGCACAGAACAAGGCAGAAAGAGGGAGAAAGAAGCCCAGAACCAAAATCAGGGAGGAAGGCCAAGTGGGAGCAGTTGGAGAGATGGAAGACAGACAACATATGGCAATAATATTGCAGGGGATGGAAACAAAATGCTGGGTTGTTTAATGGAGAGAGAAGAGCACAGAGGAGAGAGGTCAGGTGGGGCAGACACTGGATAGAAGCTCAACTCTTCCAGTACATTTGACTCTAAATCAAAGAAGGCACAAGAGAAGATGTGTGCAAGGACACTAATCATGGATGCTTCTACATTGCATAAGATCCTGGGAGCAATATAGCTGTGCCTGTGTGGGACACTCTCGCCCCTGTATCTCTGTTATTAAATACAAACATACTGTTTACTCTCGCTTTCCCTTAGAAATACCAAGGCACCCTGGGGAAATACAGTTAAGCTTTTCTAAAATCATCAGCATGATGCTTGGTAATTTTATTCCCATCTCAGTCCTGCAATGTGGTTAAAGCTGGGCCATGTGCTTCCTGTTTAAGCAGAACACTGTGTCCCACCTTGAAAGACACACCACATTCAAGTCTCCACAAACTAAGGTCTGAAGGGGCAGCAAATCCAAGACCTATGTGACACTGGGCCACTTGTTTAATAGTCTTGCAAATGTGCAAATAAGATACAGGTTTGTCAATAAAACACGTTTCAATCTAATTTTCTCCAGTGAAAAAAAATAAGACACACAGAAAAAGAAATGTATTTTTGGCGCCTGAATGTCTATCGGTTCATTTTCAAAATCTGCTTTTATTTATCCTCTGGTTTTCATTGATCTCTGGCGATAAACATGCCAGCTAAGAGAACTTAGTTCTAACAGACAGTTTTTCTTCCCTCTGCCAGAAGTGATCTGGTTTCCTCTATGCGCTGTGCTCGGGAATTTTCAGTCAAGTTGAAATATATCTCAATTCAGTGGATTATAACCAAATTAAATACAGCTTTGCTCCAAAAGATTTATTCTTTTTAAGGATCTTCAAAATGAATTTTTATTCCTTTTCTCTCTAAAACACACGGGTTTATTGACAGCATGTGTCGTTGTCTGAAATCCAACATGTTTCTTACTGCACCTTATAATGAATCCCTTCTCTCATCTTTCTCAGCCGAGCATCTCCCCACCTGCCTGCTCTCTCCTTCCTCTCCTGTTTCCACATCCAAACCTTCCTCCATCGCCCTGCTGGCATTGTCATCTTCGTGTGCCCAGATCTACATGTCCCCAGCATGGGAGAGAACCACTCTGAACACACCTGTGAGGCCTTTACCAGTGCAATACCCCACAGTGGTTTCCAGCTGGACTTTGTGGGCTCCTAGGCCACCTCTGGTTTGCTGCTGCTGCTGAATTCCTTTTCCTAGGATGCTTTCCCTACTTATTTCCTCCTGAGCCTCCCTGTGTACATTTGGGTATTTTTTTGCTGACAGAAGGCATCTCAGAGGCAGCTCTCATTCATCCTGAGGAGCTGAAAATCCCTTTTACAGCATAAGAATTAATTCAGTAAGAAATCCCAAGGAGCAACCAATTTAAACGTTGTTTAATTAAGGAAAAGTGCTTCTCTTATGTTAGATTTGATGCATCCATGCACTCCAAACACACACTCAGGGGTTGAAATACATTGATAGGGCATACACAGCATGCCACATTTGCACTGTCAATACTGGCACTTTTCATGTGAAGTAGTGGGAGCAGGACTGACTACTTAGTCACACTTCTCTATTTGCGTACTGCTACTCCTGGATTTTCACACAAGGACTTCTGAATTTCCCTTGTGACTGATGCACATAAAGCACAGGTACATGCCAGAGAGGAAATGCATATCAAGAGTATATTTGTACCTGTGCCTGCTGCATTTGGGTGCTTTTCTCACCTACAATGAAGCCTCCTAGCCCATTTAAACCGGGAAGGTTATAGATTCATGGTTCAAAAAGCCCAGCACAGAAAACAAGGGGTGACTTGAATCTTGACTGAGCTTCGGTGAATCAGGAGTTAGTTTAAAGTAATCAACTATAACCTAGGTTTTACCTCATTGGAGCCAGTATCTCGTACCTGAAAGGGGATAAGGACTTGTACAGAAGTGGTTCTGTTTGAAGCTCTGTTGCAATTATTGTCTGGTTGGGTAATATTATTAGTAGCATAAACCAAATTTATTTTATTTGATAATGATGAAACAATGCATATATAAATAATGCTTAATACCCTGTGTAAAGATATTTAAAACTAAAATAAATAATACAATATTTTACTGTCCCTGAAATTCAACTTCCTGTGATTACAGAAATTCGATTTTAACGTTGTGGTGAAGACCCAGCAAGAAAAGCACTACAACTGTTTTTAACAGGTTAGGGAAACCTTCCTATGACACCGTTTCACTTTTAAGTGGGAAACACGTTCTACTCAGAACTCAACTGCCTGCTTCTGGTTTTTAACACCATAGATTTAAATATCCTTTTGATGGGGGCTCATGGGGCATTTGTATGCAAATTCCCACGGCTCGAGTTAAGAAAGTGAAAGTGATTTATAGTACACGCATCCAGGTGCATTTGAGTATCCCGAGTCTCTGGGGCACGTTGGATTCCCGAAGTCCTGGCAGAGCGAGAGAAAGGGGTCCCTCAGCTCTTGGCTAGCGGGGCCGATGATCAGAACACCCCAATCCCGGCCTCATGGTGAGCAGTGGAAGGGCTGCTGCTCACAAAGAGGAGGAGGAGGAGGAGGAGGAGATGGGACCAGACGGCGGCTGTTTAGCTTGGCCGTCCTCACCTCCCGCGGCAGCCAATCTCCCTGCCAGCATCCAGTCGTTCCCACAGTAAGCCTGGTCTTAGCCTGGGATGCTTGCGTTCGGTTATTAATTTGGATGTAGCTGAAGTTTTCCTGAGGAGGTCGAGCCACGGCACGGGAAGCAAGTATTTCAGCTCACAGCCGGGGCCAGGGCGAAGCAGGGTTTCTCTGGCAGGAGCAAGGCAGTCGTTTTGCCCCGGGCCTGTCTCCTGACTGGATGGTGAGGGCTGGTGGCGAGGGGAGGAGGGCTCTTCACAGAAACCCACAGGAATCTCCTCGTGGAAAGCCTTCGGCTGCTGAGACACTGGGCTTCGGCCAGGAACCCTGGAAGTGAAAATAGCTGCGTACCAGTTTCATAACCTTGTTTATGTTTATTTGTAAAGCACTTTGCAAGAGGGGAGTTAACATTAACCCCCACTCCGCAGAGAGCAGAAGTGGGCAGATGTGTCTAAAAGCACCTGGCAAATTAATGACAAAAATGCAAAGAGAAGCTGAGGCATCTCATTCACAGACCATGCTTGGGGAAAAAGAGGAAAAAAAAAGGAATGTTAAATACACGAAAGGTAACAAAAGCACATCTGTCTGTAAAATTGTTTTCATAGGATCACTGGGCTGTGACTGCAGCTGATGTTGTTTAAGTCAGTGAGCAGACACTGGCTTTGCCATGAGCTCTCCTGCCCTGAGGAACCACATCAGAAAGTCATTTGGACAGAAGGGAACATGGTTTACATGCTGAGAACCTGACTTCATTTCTTATTTCAGGATGACATAAACCTTCAGAGGTCTGTATCAGTTAGATCACAACTTGTTAATGATGTGGTAAGTCACCACATCTTCATTTTGTGTAAGAGCTGTAGAAGTCAAATTAGTGCTCCGCTTTATTGTTCCTTGACGAAAAACAAGAGTATTTTGATCTGTTTCAAAAATGGAGGATCAAAACCAATATTTTTATGAAACTTAAATTATGAGTAGACTTATGTCCTTGCTCAAAGCCGCATAACACACAGCATGTACCACACATACAGAGCAAAATACCTCTACAAAATAATGCAGCAGCAAAACTAATGCCAAGTAACATCAGCAATGGCTCTGATGGAAATGCTTGTCAGAATCACCCCTAGAACAAGAGCCTGTGGCTGCTCTGCTCTTTTTATTTCCAGGGAAGGGTGTGATGGCAGCAGAGTGAACCACGCTTTTATTTGTTGCATAGTTCCCCTGTGGTACTGCCTCATGTCATTAACTCACGAGTGGAGATACCACGCTTCTGAACTTAACTGCACCCTTGCAGCAGCAGAAGCACTCCCGGAGAACTGAAGGGAAAACTTCGTTAGCTCAGCCAGCAGAGGGAACTGCTAATCAGCGCTAATTGCTCACACAGGTCTAACAGATATCCTGCCAAGCTCAGTAAATACCCAGTAAGTCACGGCACTTCACACTTTCTATGCTGTGTCAGACTGCAGATGAGCCGGGGGATGCCAGCACCGTGATCTCCCTCCGCAACACTCCTCCAGGCCTTCATCTCCCCTCACTTTGACCTTACGGCTTTCTCCCGGAAGGAGGGCGAGCTCTGAAGCGGTTTTGGCACAATGGCATTTCTCTCTCTGGTCAACTGAGTACTCAGATAAATTAAAATCCTGCCTGAAACACACAAATTATTTTCCCCCCTCACGTCCTCTCATTCCCCTCTAGTTGTGGTATGCTCCTGTCCCAGATATTTTCTGCCAAGCAGCAATTGAACAAAGCTAGGGTTAAATCAGGTAGCTCATATTTAGCCTCAACTTAGCAAAGCCAGAGGCAGGTTTGACTCACTCCGGCTGGCTTCACAACTAGGCTGTGAGTTTGTAGCACAGTGCCAGAGCCACAACGCCACAGCCAGTGCCTGGGTAGGTACCGCTCCTCCAGAGTACCCCTTGTAATTCCTCCCAGCTTTCCACAGAGGAAACACACATAAGGTGCAAAATGCTCTTTGCTTCATAACAGTTACTTCAAAAGCTCTGGTTATCAACAGCTAGTCAAGGTATGGCTTGGTTGCATCCTCTCCCCTGCCTCACCCCAGGCTGAGACGGTGTGCTTCATATCTTCTAACATGAAATACTTCCCAGAAATATCAATTTGCTTCCAAGAGAGCAAGCAAAAGCAATCCCTTATGCTACTTGTTATAGAAGTCCAACTTGCTTTATTCAGTGCTCATCCTGGTGTTTTACTTCTCTAAACTAGATAACATACAAGTTACTTGCAATGCCTCCTCCCTGCCAAAAGCTATAGCTCCCATTCCAGCAGGAGCAGCCCCAACAGCGCAGCTGCACAAGATAGAGTGGGAAATGAAAAATCCTCCATCAAACTTAGGCACTCCAAAGGGGATCCATGCGATTGAGAACAAAGAAGTAATGATGCAGAAACCTCATTAAGCAACTTTTGATGACCTTATGTCTTGGAGGGCATTGAGCAATAAGAGGAGTCAAAGGCAGCTCCCTCTTATACCCATCACCTGTGGGCCACCGACATCCCTTTCATGGCCAATGAGCAGCTGGAGTACAGGCTGTGTCAGCCACACCTCAGTTGCAGAGGCCATATAGAAACCCATATGGCACCTCCCTGACACCTCATTTCCTGCACCCCAAACATCCTAAGGAAAGGCTTAGGTAGCTGAAGACCTGGCCTGCTGCATTCACATAAAATCAGCAGGGGAGTCTCGTTTGCAGGGATACAATGAATTAAACTGGATGAGGTCCAGGACTCAAGTTACACTAATTATAGGTTTAAAATTAATGTAACATTAAACACCTGCTTCCTTCCAGCCTGAGAAAGATGTCTTAGAAAGGTGTTATGTCTAATTTCTGGTTTTACAACCTTGAGAGGAAGGTGCTTTTACCATGTGAAATTAATTGCTTAGGTGCCCTCCCTTGGCTCTCACATGGAAATCGGAGCTTTTGAAAAAATGAGGGAGTGAAAAGACAACAGCTGTAAGATGAAACCCATGGTGGAATAAAGGCAGCACCTTACTGAATTAATTTTATTTTTTCCTGTAATACATCCCTGATTGGATTAGTAGTTATCTACCTGCTTAACCCTTCCTTTTCCATTGCAATTTATTTTTAAAAAAACCTCAAAACTTTTACAGTCTGAATTATTTTTCCTTTTTTGTGTTTCAAACAAAACTAATTAAGACACACAAAAACCCGTACAAGCTCAGAAGTGACGAACCTCACCCAGTCTATCCCCATCTTGCACACTCCAAGGGAGTCTCTCTGGCTCTTTCCTGAGGTGCCTGTGTGGCACAGAACCATCCTCCTCCTCCAGGTACCCTTTGTCCAGGCATGGCTGTCACCAGCTAGGCAGCAGCCCTGCCTGTGCATGCAGCTTGGGAGCACGAGCAAAGCCACCCATATAGCACTGCAGCTGGAGAAAAATTCTTTAGGGGACCACATGCTCCAAAAAGGGAACACCTCCCACTGCAGCTTGGTGACATAGTTCCCAGCCATCGTGTAGCAACATGCATGTTCCTTCCTCTCCTACCTGGCCTGGCATGCAGGTCCCTCTCCATCTATCTCGGGGCCTTTTTGGAAGGGCATGGAGGGGAGACATAACCATTCCTGCTCACCAATCTTTAAAAGTTCTTGTAACTTGTGCACAGCCATACCACTCGGGAAATCTGCTCCCTTGGACTGGGTCACAGCTTGTAAATATTACTCACCCAGAACAGTTATCCTAGAACAGTGATTTTCAACATGTGCATGCACTGGCATTCTTATTTCTTGCAGTACTTTGTGCTTTCTGTATTTTCAGTGCTGTATTTCCAATTCCCTAAGTGCTATACTGGACCTGAAGGGAGATTCATTCCAGACGTGTGACTCTTTGGGCAACTTGGAGCAGCCACAAGTTTATAAAGGAAAATAATGATATGTAAGAAACTATTTACTTTTCTCTTTGCTGGCTCAGCAAGCTCCTTAGAAAGGTGGGAACAGGGATCAGCCACTTAGCATTTAGAGTTTGACCAACCTGGCCTGAAAACAGCACCATTGCTGATGTCTTAGAAATCACTAGTTCTCCGTGGGGCAGTACTTTGAAATCAGAAACCACCTGACTGTCTTGCAAGCATTTTCTTATTAAAAAAGAAAACAATAATGAGATAAATCCTCCTCATTCTGTGAGTAGATTTTCCCCAAACTGAATAAAATAAGGTCATTGCTTCCAGCTCTGCGCTAACTATAAACACCCCTTGCTCCCCCACTGCCACATTCTCAATATGTTGTGAACTCTGAAATACGGCCTTCAAAGAAAAGTCAAGCAGTGCAATGGCCATCAGTCCTGTGGGAACGGGAGTGGGGAATCTCTCCCTTCCATCCCAGACACTGGGATGTCGACAGCTCCAAAGAGCTGCGGTAGAAAGGTGGGAACAGGCCAGCAGGTTCGATCAGAGGAAGCGGCAAATTCCAGAGCCAAGAGGGAAAGAGCCCTAAGTGGCTTTACTCAGGCAAAGTAGTTAAAACACTTAATTTTTGTACTTGTTGATGCTATTTCAGTGCCTCCGTCTGTAACATCTGGTTGCCTTAGATACATGAGGTAACTACGGCAACTAGTTATTACAGGGAGAGGGATAAGAAATAGATCAACATTACTGAGTTTGGCAGGCTCTAAAATAGCTTTTCTGTAAAGCAGAGGCAGGTGCAGAAGGTACAACAGCACCATGGGGCTGTGAATGGCAAAGGTGGCCACAGCAGGACAACACCCTGGCATTAAGCTGCTTAAGCATCTGGATGCATTACCTCTTTAGATCTGCTTGCAGCAGGGTTACTGACCAGAGTACCAAAATACTTGGGATGCTCAAAGGGGTTGCCCAGTATTTGTATTGGAGCTATTTTCACTGTAAGTCATCCCATCCCGATTACCACCCTACCCTCCCCCAACCCCTCCATCTCAAAAACAAGGAATGTGTTGGGAAGTACTAGTTGTCCTCCACAGATTTCTAACTGAAGGGGGGATATATGAGGTGAAACGGTTGTAATGACCAGAATTACTGTGAGTCTGAACACACATCCCAAATATCAACACTTTAATGGCACAACTGACACCATGCCTTGGTGATGTAATGTACTGTAGTGCACAAAACAGATCAGAAAACTATGTACAGTTCTCATTAACTGATCATTTTAGTGCTTTTCAGAATAATTAGCTAATCTGTTGGAAGGTGAGCAGCTTTCAGGCTGGGTTGTCTTCCCTGCAGAAAGTCATTAAAGTGAGCTGAAACACCCTAGTGACCTCCTTGCTCCAGACAGTAGGGAGGAGTGGGCGTTCCCAGATTTAAAAGTGAACCATCCAAGACTGCCAGAAAGACATGTTTGTGCCCAAAATGTCTGTCTGACTTTTTTTTTTCTTGGCTTGCAGGAAAAGCTATGTTAATAAATCCTTAATATAAAGGTTTGCCTGAAAACCTGGATCCATGTGCTGTCTGAATATCCTTCACCAGGATTATTCCTGCACAGAAATTTTCGCTACACAGCTAGGACAAAGCCTTCATTTCAAAACTACAGACATTTACAGAAAGAAGCCAGCACCACTGTTTCATCTGATGCATTTCATTAAAAATACCTCTATGATCAGGGTGTTACAATAGCCAACCAGCCCCAGTTCCACAAATGAAAAGCATCATTCACTAACCCTGGCAACACTGTTTTCCAGACCACAAAGGGCGCTGCCTTATAATATTGTTTACATATGAAATCTGAGTGTCTAAACCAAAAAGTCCCCACCTTTTCACCTCAGCAGGCTGTTCGAGGGAAGTCTGCACAGAGTTTTGCTTCCCTTAGGATGTTTTCCTCATTAAACAGGCTAGTTGGTAACTAACATAAGTTTGTATTTTTCCCAGCAGATTGCCCTCTTGGAATTCTTTGCTATCTATCTTCAGAGATGAGAACTGGTTAGATGAACAGAAATGAGATTCAGTCTCAGTAAATGTAAAGTAATACACGCGGGAAGAGTAGCGAGAGCATTTTCAAGCACCTTAAGGGCTCTAAACTAACTGCCTCAATTTCATAAAGCAACCCAGGTGGCAATGCATAGCTCAGTGAAAGTCATTGCTTATCATGCAATCAAAAATGCTGACAATATAGGAGAAGGCTTTAAGAATGGGCTGCAAGTGAAAAAAAAAAAGAAAGAAAATGTTTTAAGACTGTTTCAAATGACTGAGCACTGGCCAGACTGTGGTATAATATTGTGTATTTACTGATTAAAATATCTCAGAAAAAGTATCACAAGAGTTCATAAAGAATAGGAAGTAAGAAACCTTTCCAATTAAAGAGTGATCTGAAGGAGTGAGGCTGTATTCTTCAGGAAGCAGCAAACTAAGAGGGGGTCTGAGAGCAAGCATGGGGGATGAGAAATGATCTGGAGATATCAAGAGCTTCTCCTTTCCCTTCTCTGTAATAAAAAGACAGTATATTCAGCAAATCAGAAGATGAGAAGTGCACAGCATCAAGAAGGAAAAACACAGCCCATACATTTTAAATCCCTGGAAACTGAGGTGAAAGCAGTCTAGGAGGTTAATGCCTGGATACCCTTTCCTATTTTGTACCTGCACTGCAGACACTTGAAGGACCATATGCTGGCTCTCTGGTCATCTGCCCATCACTGGCTGAAACCTTAGCCTGAAAGAAACCTGAATGAAAGTGCCCACCTAGCAAGATGTATGAGATCTGGCAGCTGGGAGCTGGGGCACACACTCACTCCACTTCATTATGGGACTGAAAGTCAGCAACAGAGAGGTAGTAACAAGTATGCGATGAAACAGAGCTGCAGCTGCTGGCTCAGCAAATATAGGTCAGAGCTACAAAACCTTAATCTACAGAGGAAGCGTGAATGTCAAAAACATAATCAGATTCAAGCAGGATTACAAGTTATGTGGCTAACCAGAGCCCTAGGAGTTCACCTAAATTAACTGATAGAGACTTTATCTCTTTCCATGTAGATGCAAATGGGACTAAGAAGCAAGACCTTCTGAAAACACAGTAACCTTGTCTGAAACTTTAGAAAAACTGCAATTTTTTTCCATCCAGCAGGCAATGTAGGTCCAGGACCTTCCAACAGCAGTGTTGCAAGCTCACCTCTGCAGTCTGCTGTTCAGACACTGTTAGCTGGGAGGTGTTTAAAATGGGAGGGCAAGTAGAGGAATGAGGTAACAACACCACAGCTTGGCATAGAGGAGCAAATCACTGTTTTGGGGGACACAATCCACCAGAACACTGGTGCATCACTGTATGCTAAACAGGAGTGTGTATATGTTAAACAGTGAACATCACTGTGTGTTAAATAGAAAACAGAGAAGCAATCTTAAGTCAGACAGTAATTTCTCAGAAGCCAAATTGCTGTTTACCTGTGAAGAAGTTCCCTTTAGACAAGTCAAACCCATCTTTAGAGCTTTATTTCCTGTAAAAGTGTTGGAGGTGATTTCCTCACCATCACCAAATTGCCGTGTTAATGTTGCAGCCACTGAGGGACTGACAAGGGCAGGTTTCCTGCTGTGGGGTAGATGGGCTGATGGCAAAGCAGGTGCTTAGGGGAGGAGCAAAAATGTCAGGTGAGGAAACATTATGACGTCTACTCAGAAAGTGTAATACAGGCTTCAATTTTGTGAGGCCTTTCCAAGAGCATTTCTCTCCACATGTGCCATTATTTATGTGTGGGCCAGTCACACAAGCAGTGCTTCTAGGTGCAGGACACCTCATGATTCCAATGGGAATGTTGTATTTGGGCTGCTTGCAGAATCCAGGAGTCCTATGTTGCACATAACAGCTTTGTTACTTTGACAGCCTTAGGAGGGGATAAGCTGCTCTAATCAGACATCCCTTTTGGGAGGGAAAAAGACCCTTCAAGTCTTGCTCTTTGCAGACATGTGTCCTTCTCACTGTTAATCAGAAAAGTGACATTGATTCTTTTCTCTGTAGCAGAGCCACAATTACTTAATTTGTAGCCACTGGGGCCTATGGCAAAAACTTTTGTGAAAAGAAGCCAAGATTTTCACAGCTGACTTGAAAACTAGAATGGGGAGAGACAGAAGAAAACCTAAGTCTACTCAAAATTGAGTGAACAAGGTAGTATCCTACTGGGATAAGGGTTTAAGCCCTCTCAACAAGCAGGGTGAATTAAGGCTATACCGCCAAGATTAGGCTCTCTTTATAGTGCCATACACAGTGGTTTGAACTCTACCCACCTTTGGTCATTCCCTGATATTCGGGACATTAAGCCCTGCTTTAGTCTACACAGGCAGAAGAGAAGCCTGGCCTTTGTGTGATGCAACCTCTTTTTTATAAGACTGGATTATTGAGACTGGTTTGAACACAAAAAAGCCAACCAGACTCCTCCATGGTCACTAAGATTCTGAGGCTCACCAGCCTCCCATGAGACACCAAATGCTTCACCTCAGGTGAGTTAGGTGGTAGGAAAAGATTTTCAGCAAGAAATTCTTTCTGGTGCCTTTGTCTTTAAATCTGTATGCATATAACTTTGGGGAAAAGAGAGAAAAAATTCTTTCCAAATTAATGCTTTTTCTTTAGAGTCGAGTACCGTGTATTTCCTATAAACTGTTAATATTACTTATCAGCACTGTAATACAACATTCACTCTTTAACCAACCATGCAATGCCTCTGGTTTGTTAAAAGCAAAACCAAATATTTTCGTGTTGTTTTCAATAAAGTTTGAAACTGTTCACAAATATTCTACTATTTTTTAACAGTGTGTTGTTGGTACTAGTGCAATGAAAGTCTACCAGGATATTACAAAGCTGCCAATATTTGCTTTAAAAATACAACTTTTTGTAGTAGCTGTGTTACATTTCCATGCCTTTTTTTTTTTCTGCAATATGTAGTCCTTGATCATAAATTTACAGTCTTATATTAATGCTTTCCTTTTTTGGATATATGTATGCTCTTCACATGTAAGCTAGATTTTACCATCATATTTTACAGAAATGGCAATGGGATAAAAACCACACAAATATATTCCCTCTTTAAAACCCAAAGTGTCATCATCCAGACTCAAAAGTGCAGAAATTATAGTAGTTATAAAAGGAATAATTTTCTTTGTGTTGAGTTTATTAAGCAGAATGCAGTTCTTACTTCAGGAAAGTATGCCCAGGTTAGACTCAGCAATTAAAAAAAAAAAAACTTCCACACAGTAATTTTCAATAGAGTAAATTTAAAGGGATCTTTTTCTCTATTAAGAAAGGGATTTTGTTTTTTTTTTCAGAATTTCTACTCTCAAAGGCAGCTCAGAAATGAGAAGTCTTCTAGGAAAGGATTTCAAATGGAGGCAAACTCTTGTCCCAGTACAACAAGAGTCAGATAAGATAGCTTTAATTCTAGCACAAAACAGTCTTTGACTTCAAAGGTTTAATTTCTAGCTGGCACAGGACCAATGAAACCAATAATTTCCTCTTTAGATTTGTTTTCTACTAATTGAAAGTCTGTTCTTGTAAAGCATGTTAGTGAGTGGCACACAGTGCTGGCTGCAGCCCAGCTCACTGAGCTCCTGAGTTTATCCATTTGGTAAAATACATAATTATGTGCATTGTGTGCACGGAGCCCAAGGTCCCCCTGACTTTGTCAGCTGATAAGATCTCATTTTAAGACCATCAGCATCTGTTCGTAAGTTATTATTCCTCCCATTCAGATTTCTGTTACGTTATTTGTTGCAGTTGTTTATCCTCGTTGGCTAGGGATTTCAAAGCAGCTTCAGGGATTTAGATACATTTTCCATTTTGAGGCCATATTTACATTTCCTTGAAGAACCCCGGTCACCCTATTTATAGTTCTTTATTAAGCTCAGTGACAGCAATCTCATGGGCTTTGGGCACAACATTTATACATTTCACTTAAGGATTGGTCAATGGGTGAAATAGGATAAAATATGTATTTGAAGACCACAGGAATAGTACATTCTCTGTCTATATAGTGGCCTGAAAAAGAGAATACAGGCTTGAGCCATGGCAGCAGTGACCTAATTTAGACAGTGGGAAGAATTATTTAGCCATAGAGGAAGTGACACATAAGGAGTATGTTGCCACAGGATGCTGCAGTGTTTCCATCTTCAAAAGCAGTGTGGCCAGCAGGTCAAGGGAGGTGATTCTGTCCCTCTACTCCACTCTGGTGAGACCCCTCCTGGAGTGGGGCATCCATCTCTGGGGTCCCCAGCAGGAGGGAAGCACATGGACCTGTTGGAACGAGTCCAGAGGAGGCCACCAAGATGACCAGAGGGCTGGAGCACCTTTCCTATGAGAAAAGGTGGAGAGAGTTGGGGTTATTCAGCCTGGAGAAGAGAAGGCTTTGGGGTGACCCAGTTATGGCCTTCCAGTACCTAAGATAGCCTACAAGAAAGATGGAGAGGGACTTTTTACAAGATCATGTAGTGACAGGACAAGGGAGAATGGATTCAAACAGAGAGTAGGTTTAGGTTAGATATTAGGAAAAAATTCTTCACTCTGAGGGTGGTGAGACACTGAAACAGGTTTCTTAGAAAAGCTGCGGATGCCCCATCCCTGGAAGTGTTTCAGGCCAGGTTGGATGAGGCTCTGAGCAACCTGGTCTAGTGGAAGCTGTCCCTGTCCATGTCGGGGGGTTTGGACCTAGATGACCTTTAAGATCCCTTCCAACCCAAGCTGTTTTCTGGTTCTATGACTTTAGGAGTGGGTTATATGGTATTTTATGTACAGCCGTGTCTCCTTTCAGGCTGGCTCTTCAGGACCCCTCTGGCCTCGTGGCTCTCAGGCAAAGTCCTGCCGGGGGATGAGGCGAGGAGGGGCGAGGAGGGCACCGGGGGCAGGGGTAGCCTGCCGCGAGCTGAGGGCTGCCGGCCGGGGTCAGCTGGCTGCGCCTCGCTTCGCTGGCCGGACAGCACGCCAGCTCTCGTTCCTCGCTGCTGGGAGCAGCCGTGCCCGGGGGAAACAGCAGCCTTTGCAGAGAGGGGCTGGCTGCGATCCGCGCCTCCCCCTCGGCCCCGCTCCGGCCGCCGCCGCCTCCTGAGGGCACGGCTGCCCTGCGGCGCCACCGCGCGGCCCCGCGGGACACGGCGGGAGCGGGCTGGCACAGCTCCCGGAGGGACCGCCGGGCGGGACACAGCGCGGGCTAGCACACAGACAGACAGACAGACACACCCACAGACACACCGAGAGACACAGACAGACACACCCACACAGACACACACACACACACACACACACAGACAGACACACACACACACACANCACACACAGACACACAGACACGGACACACATAAACGCGCACACACACAGATAGACACACAGACACACCGACACAGACACACATAAACGCACACACACACAGATAGACAGACACACAGACACACCGACACAGACACACATAAACGCACACACACACAGATAGACAGACACACAGACACACCGAGAGACACAGACACACACAGACACACACACAGACACACAAAACCACACATAGGCACACACAAAATGAAATGCTAAAGGTGTCACACGCACCTCCCCGATAGCAAAAAGCCATCTGCTTATTTTTCCATGCAGCGCTGTCAGGTTAAAAGCATCTGCTCTGCTCTCGCGCGCAGCCCGAAGCCCGTAAGTTATCACACACATGACACCGGCTCCGTTCAGAAGAGCCAGCAGCCACAAAGGCATTCTTTGTGCACGCCAGCAGCATGGAACACACACCACACCGGGACTTCTAAGTTTCCATCTTGATCACACTGCTCAAACATGAGGATGAGTCACCCACCGTACTGAAAACCATGACCTTTGTATTTACACCGAAAAAGGAATGATAAGCTTAGGACAGGGAAAGAAAACTAGAGGGAGGGAAGGAAAAAAAAAACCCCATAAAACACCCAAACCCAGGCATGTCATTGCTCTTTGAAACACAGTCAGCTGCTGTTATTCACATGCAAGTTAAAGAACTTGTGGGTGTGGTTGGGTTTGTTTAGTGTATCCACATGAACTTCAAGGGAATCATGTCAGCAGCTCTGCAGTACCTGTAGCAGGCATATTCTGGTCACAATAAAGCAGGGCAAAGCTTTTTGTGTCCGTTCATCCAGTAAAGGAACCACGTGAGATATTTTATTTAGAAATGGAGTCCGTCTTTAATTTAGTGCAATCCTGCCCCTCAGCCATCCTCAGCAACACACAACTATCCTGTGAGGGAACAAATGCTGGCATGGAAGAGTGGTTACTGTCAAAGTAACCAAAACATGAAGATCCAAAAGGAAACAAGTCTTATAAGACTTTTAAAAATTAGTAATGGGACAGAATTCTTGAGTATGTTTTCCCATCTCCTCCTAAGGAAGAACAAAAAAATACTAAACTGATTTCTAGTACTTTTCATCAACAAACCACTAGCTGTAGCACTTCCTTCAGAGCAGACAGAAGTGCAGTGCAGTGGACCCGAATAGGACCTGGCAAAGAACATGACTTTGAAGAGAACAGACTCAAAGTGTATCAAGATTTAAATATAGTGGGCCAGCCTGACTGAGAAAACCCAAGTACTGAAGTGGAATTATTTTTTATGCCTCCGTCATACTTGGAGCATCCCTTCAGACAGAGGGGACAAAATCCTTGCAATGATTGTTTAGTGTAAGTGAGGACAATGAACTGGACAGGTTTCTAATGTATCTCTGAAGTGTGGCCCATCCAGCAGACAGGTTGGATCCATGGGGTGAGGATGAAAAGAACAGGGGTTGCAGGAAACATTTATGAGCAGCCTGCTGAGACAATCATTAGAGCTACTTGCATCTATCTCATTCTCCAATACATTCAAAGAGTGTTCTCAGAAGAAAATTTGGCTGTGCACCAGCGGGCAGCTGCATTTTTAAGTGGAAACCCCTGTTAAATAAAAATTTTCTGTGTTATAGCATGAGCTCTACCATCTGTTGTCTAGCTCATTTATGACCAGCTAAGCTTGCAAAAAACCCAACAAAAATGAAATGATGCAAAAGGTAAATGTCCCTGGGGAAACTGTTTTGTATTTCCCACAGGGAGCAAGAACTTTTGTGCTTGAGTGATGCCTACAACACTAAAAGGGAGATAAATTAATGTTAGAACTGAACAAAACCAGAGAGACTAAAGTAAGTAAGCTGCTTCATAAGACTATGTAATTGAGAACTGTAATGGCAGGCTTGCATGCTAAAAAACACCTTCTAGATACTCATTTAAGGTGCTTCAAGTAATTGAGACTTTGTATAAATAGCCTTCTATTAAAATCCAGCGATGATCAATAGGAAGAGCCTATTGATGCAGTGGTTTCTGCATTTGTAATGGTTTGTCCTTAAGTGCTGCTTATGGCAAATCTCAGTTCATTTTGTATTCACAGATTTTTTTTTTTTTTTTTTTTTTTTTTTTGAGAGACACACATGGACCTGATTTCATCTGATGGAAACCCTGGATGAGTTGCCAGCTGCTTCTTCCCCTGCAGGAGAGAGGAGACTGAGGTCTCATCGGATAACACCTGGTACTGAACACCGGGAATGACAAAGCCTCGGGGTTGCTGCTGGCCACGCTGCTCTTCCAGCAGCAGAAAGTTGCTGTCTTCTCCCCACATCTCTACAGGGCAGTGGGAAGACAGAGCACAGCCTCTTTCAGCCTCTGCTCCTCACACCAGCTCCAGCCCTTGCCTCTCGCCCTCTCCACACCAGCTCCAGCCTTTGCCTCTCACTCTCCCCTTCTTAGAGGTGGGAAATGTGAAGGCACATTCCCAGGCATGAAATAAAGTTTGTTGACCTATAACCAGACAAAGGCACAACAGTGGGGAATTTGGTGAAATGTTAGGTTTTTTCTATCATTTTAGAAACCAGCCAAGGAAATCGCTCTGTTAGAAAAAAAGCAACAGCTTCCAAGCTTTTGAGGGAAGACAGAAAAGGTGGAAGAGGAGGAGGGATTATATTCTATGTAAAAGAGTGCTTTGAGGACATGGGCAAGAGATCGGCTGGGTGCCTTTGGGTCAAAATTGGGGGAGTCACCACCAAGGAAGTGCTTGTGGTAGGTGTCTGATAGGGAGGACCTGATATGGAAACAGATAAAATCTTCTTCAAACAATTGAAGACTGGCAGTGGCAGCCTTGGCTGCACTGATAAGATTATCCTAAGGAGTGTGAAGAATATGAATAGCAGAATAAAGCCCCAGACCTTCATAAGAGCAGAGTTCATCTCCCAGGGAGCTGTTAGGAGGTATCCCAGAAGTCTGCCTTGAAAGTCAAAGGTGTTCAGGACTATTGGGAGACTTTCAGACAGCATTCTCTATGCACAAGAGCAGTCCATCCACCTAAGCAGAAAAAGGAGCAGGCACAGCAAGAAACCAGCGTGGCTAAACGGTGAGATACTGAGAAAACTCACATGCAAAAATAAAAAAGGAACATGAGAGTGATGGAAAAAGGAAGAGGCTTCCAAAGAAGAATACAGAAATACCACTCAGGCATGCAGAGATGCAAAGCGAAAGGGCAAAGTCCAGCTGTAGTCTGAGCTGGCAAAAGATGTCAAGAATAGCAAGATAGTACCAACATCATGTATTGTGTGTTAGCAAGCAGAGGGACAAGGAAAAATTAGGTCCACTGTTGAGTGGGGTTGGCCAGTTGACAAATGACAGAAGGAGACCTGAAGAGTTTCCTTTATGCCTTCTTTGCCTAGATCTTCTTGAGGAAGGTCATGTGTCCAAGTCTTTATGGAATCAAGGATGAAGCAGATAACAAACTAATGACAGTGGGAGAGGGCTGAGTTAGCTGAGGTATGTGTTGGCTTCTCCCAGTAGCCTTCTTCTTCATGCCCAGAAATAGATTCCAGGAGGGCCCACTCCACAATTTTTCAAGGTATTCAAGTGAGGTTGACTCATCTGTAATTTCCCAAATCTCTTTTCTTTCCCGTTTTTGTAGATGGGTGTAATATTTGCCCTTTTCCAGTCAGTTGGGACTTCCCCTGAACTCCATGACCTGTCAAAGATGTTGCAGTGTGCCTCTGCAATGATGTTGGCAAGCCCTCCCAGCAGCCTTGGATGTATTCTGCCAAGTCCCATTGACTTCTATATGTCACACTTGTACAGGTGGTCCCAAACACTCCTGAGCTCCTTTGCTCTCCTTGGAAACCTTTCTAACAGTTTCCTGTGAAGCTGAAATCAGGAGTAATTTAATGTATGACCATCTGCATATATTGTATGGAAATGTGAGACCACTAATAGAAACATGATGGAACAGACCTGTCAACTTTGATGCAAGGAGAAACTGGTGCAATGTCCAAGAATTGACCAAGAGGTCAGGCAGGCTAAGAAACGAACCAGAAGAGCTGTGGCAATCCTCAGCCAAAACAAAGAAACCATGAGCCAACAAGCCAGAAGAAATAAAAAAGCAGTGTTAAAACACATCCGACTGGACACACTGGCATCCTCACCTACCGCAACAGGGTTCCTTAATGTTATGCTGTCATTGCCTTGTTCAAAAGCCAGAGAGAATTGTAATAAAGCATTTTTTCCAAAAGTTCATGCTCATGAATGTTCACATTTTACAACACAACAGATGTTTAACAATGTGACAAGTCAGCTGGAGGGCCTGAAGGCAAGACTGGAGTAACCCTTGCTGCAGAGACAACACAATCATCTTGGAGGCCACAACTAACTTGGATGCCTGGCAGAAGGAAAAAAACAAGCAACCACAGTATTAAAGTGAGAGCAGGGGGAAACAGGTGTATTGTGGGGTCTGTCAAGGTGCTGCAGAAGTGAATTCTCCAGTCATGGTAGATTATTTTTAACGGGGCATTGCTGCCTAATTGGCATGGAGGTATCTGATAAAACTATACCTCTATTAAATACCCAATTAGCACAAAGACATCTTTCAGAAGATTTCTTTTTATGATAGACACAGGGAGGGGTGTAATTGCTTGGATATCATCAACATGATAAAAAGGAGGACACCTGAATGGACAAGCAGAAATGACATTTCAGTGGTGCTACTCCCAGGTATGCTGTAAACCTTGCAGAGTAGCTTCCAGTCTCTGTGTGAACATGTAGCAAAGTACACAGATTAACAGCCATTACTGTCTATATTGATCTTCAATGCCATATTGTGTTCCATGGGGATAAGAAGGGCTGCTCCAGTGCCCTTGTTTGCCCATGGTTATATGCAGAATTACTCCTGTCCTGCCAGGTCTGAGGTGACTGACTTTCAAGAACACCTAGTATACTCACCAAGGATAATGCTTGTGACTCCTCAGACTAGAAGACTTGTAAAAATGCATGCTGTGGAGGAGGAGACTTAGGAATGAGTTGGAGTCAGTGCATAGTTCTCAGCAGTAAAGCATTACCACACCAAGTCTATGAGAGCTCCTATTTGGCTCAGTGCAGGTGCAGAATATGCATTGCAGCACACACTGTGGAAAGTAAGCACTTCTTGTTAAAACAATTCAACATACAAAAAATGTTACAAAAGCCTAACCAGGAATGTAATTATATTCACATTTTGCTCTTTTTTTCTTTTTTTTTTTTTTTAACAGGCACAGGCATATAATAATGTATTTAATTTTCCCTATTTATTCAAATAAAACCTTCACCTTTTCTCAAATAGGTATTTCAGATTTTTATTATCATTATTTATGTGTATTACAATAGCAGCCAGAAGCCTCCAAATTAGTGCCCAATGCACAGGTCCCTGTTGTGAAAAAAAACCACCTCCAGCTCCAAACTAATGACAAATGAAATCATGAGGATAAAGAAGTCCCTTTGGGATCCATGTCTAAGGAGTCAGGCAGAGACCCAGGGAACATGCAGCATGCTAATGGCTGTGATATTGTTTTTTCACTTTGGGATAGACTCTGGAGGAAGAAAACTAACTGGATCTGTTGGTGCATCACATTTGCCATATGGGACTTATTACTTCATGCTTGCTGATGATCCTAGCTTCAATCCTTGCTCAGTAGGAACATGAAATTCAATGAGCAAAAAATGTGTCCTCATTGAGGACACATCGTAAATTCCCATTGTCTCCCTTCAAACCAGGATTTTGAGCCTGCTCTCTGGTGGCAGATACAAACCAAGGGAAGAGAGAAGCTGCAGAAGGAGAAAGAAGACAGACCTGCAGACAGGTAATTTACCCAGAGATGAGCCCAAGAATTAAGTCCTGCCTGTCCTGTAAATGGGGCTGGTTGGATGCTTCCCAGCAGGACTGATGTCTTGGAGAATGCTTTCCAGAAAAATGCAACTGAAAAAATTAAGATGAGGTGGGAAAATATCTACACCACCTTGCCTGAAGGTGATGGTGGTTCTGCTTCCTTGTCCCTATTCTACCAGTGCCTAGGGGATACAGAACAACTCCAGAAGAGGCTAGAAAGAGGTTGTAAAAGATCCAGCAGGAAAGACAAAAGAATACCACAGATAGGAGAGCCTCAGTTACACACCTTCAGAGAGGCAGAGGTACCTTGGGCCATCACTGAATGGGACAATCTACCTGCCTGGCTGAGTCTAGGCTAGGGTGACCTAGTTTTTTGAAGGCCACATAGAGGTGAAAGTGAGACTTGGGTGAAAGTGAGGTTGTTCATTTGCCCTTTTTGCCAGTCACCCAAGAGAGAGCCTTGCATATTTGTACTGAACTTTACATCCCAGATACATAAACAATGCAGAATTATTCTCCTGAGAGGTGAAGGTGGCTAAGCCCATCCTTTTGTTTTATGCATGAGAAGCTCATCATGACACAGTGGTCACCTTGTCAGCTTTATAGGTGCTCTTTCCCCACAGAGCAGTACTACTGCAAACATTGCAGCTATGCAGTGAACCCCTCAGCTTTAAAACCTTCCTAGGGAGAAGCCTCCCAAGCAGAGACCTTTTCCATCAGGGAAGCCAAAACTACACTAGGTTAGAGATCCCTTTGCTGTCTGACAGGAAACAGAGCACTTGATCTCCTGAAGGCTCCGGCTGCAGACAGATTCCTGCAGCACTCACACCTGCAGGAGAATGTCAGAAAATTATCCCTTGTCAGGAAATCATTAAAAATGTTATCCTTTTCTCTTGGGAGTTTCTTGACACACTGTTCCCTTCATCTTTCTCTCCACAGTGGCTGCTGGAGAAGCCTACAGGATATTGGACATGAACCAAAGCCAGTTGAGTAGCCAAGATTCCCTTCTAAATACAACTACTATTATTGTTTAATGCCAAACCTTTGGTCCCATTGCTCATCAGCTCTCATTGTGACAGAGGCTACACTTGACTTCAGCTCACACAGGCCACATTCTAGAAACAGCTTCATGCTACCTAGGTAAATCTCTGCATATTAATGAAAAGAGCAGAGGGAATGACAGAATTGTTTGGGCAGATAAAAGAATGAATGTTTGACCCTGACCAAATTCTCCATCTTTGGGTAATCCCTCCTTCTCCTGCAACTCAGGAAATATCCACAGCTGGTTGTCACAGACCCTTTCTCCACCTGCTAGCAGCTCTTTTTCTTAAACTATAGTGATGTTATTCCTGCAGCATTATACCAGGCACACATCACTCTCATCTCCACAGGTTTGAACTCTGGAGAGGTGCAATAAGGCAGAGGTGAATCAGGGTCACTCTAAATGCTCTTTGCTCAAGATTAATCTGATACGCTTTTAAGGCATATCAGCTGTATTTTGCATGTTATCATCCGCTTGTGGCAGCATTACACACACCTATTTATACCCACAAGTCAATAAGGGGCAGACCAGGACCTTGGCTCTGGTGCTGTTTTAAGACTGGAGTGTCTGCTTCCTTGGGGAAAGATGGGAAGGGATGATGCCACCTGCCACACCACCACAGGCAGGCAAAGGTTGGCAGCAGCACCATGGCTTCCTTCCACCTCCAAGACCCAGCAAAATGGGTACAGCTTAGTTGCAGAAAGGAAACCCTGAGGCAGAGCTCAGGGGCCCCCATCAGTCGGGTCCTTGGCTACGTTGTCCCCTCTCCGGGAGCATCCTGCGCACCCGACCGTGCTCTCCTCCTCACAGAGTCCCCAGGCCGACGGATCTCAGCTCCCTTCTGCCACTTGCCAGGGAAAGGTGCCAGGGAACGGGGGGCAGGCAGAGAACCCATCTCCCCATGGGGGAGAGGAGAAAGCCCGGCTGCTGCTTCTGCAACAGGGGCAGCGCACCCGGCTTCATGCGTGTGCCCGTCCCCATCGGCCACCTCCACCCAGAGCACCACCACCACCACCGACACGTGCGCCATGAGGGTCCTTCCAGCTGTGAGATTTCCCAGGAGACACCGGGGGCAGCAACAGTCTCCCAGTCTGTCGTGAAACCTGGGATTTCGGCAGCACGGCAGCAGCCCCACAGCCCATCGGGGGCTGCCTGCCGGTGCCCTGGCCCGCAGTGAGGACACCGCGTCCCCTCAGTTTAACACCTTCTCTGAGAAGTGTCCCAGCTTCCCCTCCTCCTGCACGGGCTGGGAGGCTCCTCCGCCGCAGGAGGGGCCCCGCTCCTGGGCCAGGGCTCCGCCAGGCCACCGCGGCCCCCCGCTCCCCGGGGCCGGGCAGGGGCCCTGCAGCTCCGCGCACTTCTCCTTGTAGTGCTGGGCGTTGCCGGCGAAGGTCTCGCAGCGGCTGAGGTTCTCCTCCTGCACGGGGCTGCCCACGTTCTCCTCGCTTGGCCCCGAGGCCGTCGCCCCCTCCTGAGAGTTTTGGCTAAGGTAGACAACGATGATGTCGCCCTTGAAATTCATTACTTGTCCACTTGAAATAAAGGTGGAGTTACTGTTTCCAGTCACATTTCCTAGGGAAGGAGGGGGGGGAGAAAAGAAGACACACATGATTAATATCTTCCCCTCACAAGGTGGACACTTAGTGCAGTGAACTTAATCTGCTGCGGTGGCTTTATTCTTGTTCCATTATTTTTTCCCCCGTGACATGAGGATGCTCTTATAATCAATGCCTTCCACTGGACCTTTTCATTATTTCCATTTTCATCTCCTCAGGACAAAGTCTGTCATATGCAGGGAGCCTGTCTGGAAGGGTTGGAAACATTTTCCTTCTGAGCTGTGATCTGGGAAGCCAGAGACAGGGTGACGATCTCATGTTCCCTGTGCTGCCTGATGCACAAAGCTGTGTCCAATCTGCCTGCCGTTTGTGAGGAAATGCTAATTATGTCTGATTATGAGATTTATTTTTTCTTAGGGTCCCAGAAATCACACTGTTTACCAAAGAGGCAATAAAACCCCAATCAATCCTACCATTTGGGTTAGATAGCAGTCTTACTGAATAAATACTGAAAGACTTAACGTCAGATCACACAGTCACATAGTGTTCAAACGACATTGCTTATACAATTATTTTATATAGTCTGGATCCTCCATGTAGGTACACTCTGGCACTCACCTAGCCCTTTCATGGATTTAGCTAGATATGGACTGATGCCAGGGAAGAGACAGAGTCTATATTATAGCAACTTAACAGAGTTATGGTTTCAGTCAGTCTGCCTGAGGTTAGAGATTTTTCAGTATAAATTCAATCTTTCTGCTATTCAAGGACTGGGCTGCTGATCTAAGTGACAGCAGGACCAAGCTCTGGGAATTAATAAACTTTCCTCAGAGCAGAAAGAAAATAACTGAGAATAAACTTCCAATGTCAAACTAACAAGCTTGTTAAAGTTTGAAAATGAAACAAACTGAAGAAACCAAGTAAACAAAATTTTCCTGGCCTGTGAACACACTTACTAAGAAATGTTTTTCCTGCTGTGCTTCACTTCATCATTACTTGCAGACTGACACCTTTTAGACATTTTGTGCCTTTCCTGATTACACTCCTCAACACTTGAGACAATCCCATTTTCCTTGCAGATAAGCTCGGCCCAGCCCAGAGAAATGCTGTTTTTCCAGTGGCCACGGGTGATGTTTGCACACCAGCACTGGGCACTGGTCTCCAGCTGTGTAGAGGAGTCAGGATCTGTGCCTGCTCAGAGCTGAGTCTGGGCAGCACTCAAGTGTCTCTCTAAAAGGCCCTCCTTAAGCAATCTTATTTATTTCACCTAAACCACTGCACTGGCAGCTCTTTGCCTTCTTTCCAAGTGCAGTTGATTAACACGAGGTGTCCATAAGGGTTTTCTCTGCGGGAGTTCTTCCCTGCTGGTTCTTTCCCCTGTGTTCGATTCAGTTTGGCTGTTTGCCATGAACAAAACTCTTGGGCATAATGGCAGTACAAAAATAACTGTTTGTCTTTAAACAGATTGCCTGTCACTTGCAAAAGGTGTTGTGAAGAAGGTTAGCAGTGCTCAGCACGAGATCAAAAATTTAGAAATATATGTGACAGTGGGGAGAGAAAAAAAAAAGGCAGATTAACACATTTATAATGTTTAGCTGAATGTGGCTGGCAAACCTTCTGTGCTTTCTGAAGATACCATGCTGAAATAAAAGGTTATTTGAGGCCCAAAAACACAGAAAATGGACACATGAGCTTCCTAGACTGTGCCAAGAAAAGTGCTTCCAACCTGGAAAGTATAAGAGACTCATTCAGAGTAAAGGCATTGTTCTCTGCAGTGTTTCAGCCTTTTGATCTCTTCAGACTATCTGATAGTAACTACAAAGACAGATTAATTTTTGTGGTAATTTTTCACTACGAACTGGAACAACACAGGCAAATAATTTTCTCTGAGACATTTAATGGCCTCTAGGTGGTGAGAACTGTTTGTCACTGCCAAACCAGGCTGGTTTGGGATCTGGAAGTGAAAGGCTTTCCAAAACCAGTCCCAACTATGAGTCAGCTAAGTCTTCCTGCACTCATGTGTTATGACATAGCCCTGCACAGGCCTTGAGGTGGGCTTGAACTGACCCTTCATGTTCTGACTGCCTCCAGGCTTGCGGGATTTGAAAAAGTGCTTGAAGGCTTACCTCCATCACCAGTGGTGACTCCTGGAAGGAGTACCTGTCCAGAGGTTCACTTTGGTCTTCTAGGGTTGTTTCATAGGAGGGACAGAGTTTACCAATTCTGTTGTCATTTTGAGTGTTAATGAACTAAGATCAAAACTCCACGGAATTTCCCATGGTCTTTTTCTTCCCATTTTTCATCAACTCTCTTTTGTACCATTCTGATTTAGCATAATAACTGTGTGGAACACCTGGTGGCTTCAGTTGCTTTGAGAAGCTTCACAGAAAATTATTTTACATGTACATTTATTCCATCTGGGCATTTCACAAGGCCTAACAAAATGAGAGATGCTGATGCACCCACACATGCAGCCCTGGCGTGGTTGGGGTGCTTCAGTGAGGAACCTATGGCTAAGCCCTGTCCCAGTCCTCATGCAACCAGGCGCTGCCAGGGGGGCCACAGCCCTTCTGTGGGCAGAAAAATTACTCTGCCAGCAAGCCAGGTTACCCACAGATCAACTAACCCACGCTCTGGTACTGCCCACAGCTCTGTCAGTATCTTCCTGCAGTCATGCGTAAAATCTGGCAAATGAGGAACGCGGTATCTGTGCTCAGGTTTCACCAGATGGCACTATAGCATGTGCATATCCAAAGGCACAGACACAATTAAAATCCCAGATAAAGAATTATGCTGCAGATCTAAGATGGCACTTGTTGGCACAGCGCTTATTATCCAAGCTCTCCCGTTTGCTCTATTGTTCCTTAATATTTTCTCTTTCTCATCGTGTCATATTTAGAAAGAGAAGCAGTACCAAATATAACCTGACTTTCAGTTGTACCTCAAGAGTCACCTTCCAACAATAACAAAAAAGATAATCTGTGTTCTCTTTACTTCTGCTACATTTTATATAGACCAGACAGTGAAACTCTGTCGGTATTTCAGGAAAGTGAAGCAGCAGAAAGTTTCTGCTCCTCAGAAGATGAATGCTGCACACTTTCAGATTCCCATATGGAATGCATGTTGAGAGAGGAAGGACCTTCAAGTGTGTTGTTTTGGGGCTTTGGCAGACTTACAAGAATGTCTCCATAAGAAATTTTAAGGCACAACATGGTTTTAAAGAAGGCCAACAGCTTACAACTGCTGTGGGTATTACAGTAATACTTGGATGTCCCACTCAACACTAAGGTCTCATTATGCTTGGCAGTACACTGATATAAATAAAAATAGAGCATCCAACTTTATGAGATTATAATCTGAAATGACTAATAACATGTAACAGGCAGATTGCAGACTTTTATATTGAAGGAAAGTCTAGGGAAGGAAGGTTTCATCCAGAGGAGGAGTATAACTTCCCTTCTGCTGGTTTTGTTTCAGTGACTTTTTTTCCCTGTTTTCATTTGACAATTTTGATATATTCACTCATTTAATAAACTGGTAGGCAATTAGTAAACTGGCATCAGTGTTTCAGAGTTGTTTAGGGGACAAAGCATATGCGTATGGAGAAACAGTGTCTATACGAAACTATTTTATGTGAACACTTACATCCTAGCAAATAAAAGCAAAGAGAAAGAGCTATAAGCAGAAAACTGTAGACAATCTCCTAGAACCAGTCGCAGCCACCAGCTTACAGCTCCAGCTGGAGCTTCACTGACCACTGCATAAATGTAACTGGACTTAAACCTAATGGCAAAAATGTGTGTGTACACTGGTGAATATCAAGTATCTGCCTGAGCATTATGCACCCTTCCTTAGCTCAGCCTCTAGGTCCCTATATTGTTTTCTTTCTCTGTTTTCTCCAATTCACACACCTGCTAACAGAACTGCCTGGCCTCTGCTATGACAGCCAGAAGGTGGGTTCTGCATTGCTGGTTAGATCAGGGTGGGACAATGGTCCCTTGCTGGGCTCATTCTTCTTGCAGAATTCAATACAAACCAAATGGCGTTAAAATTTCCGATTTTTTTTCAGACTAGCTTCAGGGCAATTAAGTGAAATAGCATCGTTTTCTTCTTCTCCTAAATCAGATCCTCTGAATAGTACTGAGCTAGCAACGAGAATAATCCTATACAACTGAGTATGGGTGAAGCCTAATGGGCTTACCAGATGCTGGAGGGAGGTCTGAAGTGCTGCTGTTTGTCCCTGAAGGGCTTCTGTGTGTCCCTGAAGTGCTTCTGTTTGTGTTCTGGTACTTCATGTTGGTACAATCCGAAGATGCATCTTCCATACCAAGATCGTTTGCTAGAGTGCTCTGACCAGCAGAGAGAAAATTCAAACCACAGGTGCACTGTGCAGAGGAACCAGAGTCTGGGGAGGTGGAGGTGCTGTCAGCCGCAGCACAACAGCGTTTGCTACACTTTTGGGGAGATTCTCTGTACAAAATGCCACACCTCACACAGATCTTCTCTGAGTCACAGTTTGTTGCAAAATGATCTGTGTCTTTGTTGCCCGTTTCCTTCAGGCAACTGTGGGCATGTTGGCAAGATTTCTGAAGAAGTTGTTCCGTGGCAACATGTGCCCCATCTGTGTTGGAGGGAGGCTGAAAGCCTTGAGAGACTGATATGTCCTCTGTGCTCCCAATACCTGAAAAGTACTGGTTCAAGCTGTCATTCTCCCCTGCCTCCATTGGTTCTGAAAATGATGACACGGTTTTACTGGCAGTCCGACTTAGTAAAGATAAATAATCAGTGTTATTGAGATCCTTATCCATGTACTCATCTTCTGTGGGAACTGGAGGGAATTGGTAATCATCAGTCTCGGTTTCCACAGAAAAGTCTCCTGCCTCACAAGGCTCTGTGCTGGGGCTCTCGTTCCTGCAAGGAGTGTGACCAGAGGTACAGCACGAGTTTCCAGGGACAGGAGAGCCAGAGGGGCCCAGGAGACATGTGTCTTCAGAGGTCTGGGGGACAGCAGCATTCGTGATGTTCACAGTAACAAATGCATCTCGGGGGGACTCCTGAAAGAAATTTAAAGGAAAAATGTCTTTAATAAAGAGATCAGCATAAAGTTATTTTTTAGACAAAGAAGGAAAAGGCAGATCACGCTCCTTCCTCTGTGTGGAGCTGCTGAGGTTGAGCAATGCTGCTATATTTGAGCTATATTTGCTGCTATATATCTTGAAGTGTAATTCTATTCTTCTGTGAAACTGTGGCTGATGATGCTGGGCTCAGCAGGTGTTCAGAACAAAATCTGGTGGCTTGGGGCCCAATAACATTTAATCTGATGAGACAACTATTCCTAGTTTTTTTTGAGGGCACTTAAGAAGAATTAATAAATCTAGAAGAGTTGCTGGATTCTGCTGTTGCTTGCGGGCCATTAGTAAGAGCCACCTAACTGCTTATAAGGTTTTGGAAACCCTCCCGTCTGAAGGGCTGTTGATCTGTGAAGGCCTTACTGGGGGCTGAATTTTTAATATCAGCAATGACTGAAGAAAGAACCTGGATTGATTCAGAAGTTCTGAGACAAGCTAGAAAAAAGCACAAGCAAGGTTGTATTAACAACATGTATTAACAAATGCAAAGGCCCATGACATCATGTTGTCACAGTACTTGACAAAGTAAAGCTACATTTTTGGTAGCAGCTCCAAAAAAAGGGTTGGGAAGTACTTCAGGGGTTTTCTTCAGTTTGTACAAGTTTGTGCTTTAAAGATGGGTATTTGGGAACTGATACCTTTAATTTCTAATGTCTGTTCAGATCTTCCAGGATAGAAAAGAGAGTGTAAGTGCTGCCAGCCACTAATTGCTGTTGATTCACTCCTCTGTCCCAGAGGATCTGAGCAGCTGCCAAGACAGGAGCTTGCACGAAGACTGAGCAGACAAAAGAGGAACTGCCTACCCAAAAAGGTGGGTTTCCTTGGTATGTTTGGTTTTTCTTCTAAGCAATGAAATTTTAGTCTTTCAACAGCTAAGCTCGTCACAGCTCTCAGAAGGGGTGGTGGGACACTTGGGACACCTCAGTCCACATCTGCAGTGTTAAGCAGGCTGTGCACAAGAACTTGAACCAGTGCCACCAGCTGAGTGTTTCAAGCATGGGGCTGGTGTTCTTCCAGAGCAAAAGCTCTTACTTATTTCATATCGGAATGCACAAGGAGGATTTCTGCTTCCCTAGAATTAAGGAGTCAAACAGCCAGTTTCTTTAGCTGACAGCTCTCTGTTTAATGCCTTGCATGCCTGGCATTTTTGGCATAGACCCAAATCCAGGTTTCTTCCCTGTGAGCACTCTGGTATGTAACAAGGGGCAAACTCAGCTGAAGCTTTTCCTGCACTTAGAATTTAGAAAGGCTCTCTCCTAGGCAGTCTCAGGTATTCAGCAACCAACGGGTTCATGTTTAACTTTCTCGTCATAAATATTAAATAATCACGAGACCTTTATCTCTGTTAAAACTGGCTGAAACCAGAGAGCAGGTTCAGAAGCTGTTTGTGAATGGTGATTTTGCATGCCTCACATTTACAGAAAACCAGACTGAAAAAGCCAAAGCTGAGAGCAATTTTTGAGGAACTCAAAATTTGTTTTCTAGCCAAAGATTACCATGGAGTCTGCTTCAGAAGGGGTGTCAGGAATGTCACGAGGAAAACACAAAACAAAGAGAAAATGCTACCATCTTTACCTTTGTTCCTTTTATTTGGCTGCAAACTTCATTAGCCCAGTTCTGTAGATCTGCTGTAGGGAAAACAAAAGAGTAGCTGTAACATATAGCAGGCACTTAAGTTAACCACAGACCTAAACACCCACAGTCATTCACAACCCGCAATATCGTATTAAATGAAACCAGCAAGCCTGTTTTTACTGCCTGTTCAAGTGTCCCAGCATCGGTCTAGCTGAAGATTCATTGTAACTGGAACAGGGATATATTTCTGTGGAACAAATGTTTCCAAGCTCTTAAAATAGACCACGGTTAAACTGTGTTCCACATCAAATGGGGTTTCTTTCCTGGTCATATGTCACACCAAGCTATGACTGGCCCAACAACGACCTGCTCACAGCAGAAATGGTCTATTTCAAGAGAAGTCACATGGATGGCCCAAAGGCCCTTCCCAGACAGGAGTGAGAAGCCTGGAGAGAAGAGGGTAAGCCACTGAAACCACAGGATGGCAGGCTCAAATATAGCATATTCTACTTAATCAGGGTATGCTTAATGGGGAAATTCATTCCAATTTCTATGGAGTATCTCCCAAGGAAAACCTTTAAGTCCAACATGCTTTAGGGCAACAACTGACACAGTGAGCAATTCTTGTTTTGTGTTTATACATTCAGGAGACTTTGCAGGGCTCAAGTCCCACATACATTTGAAGTTTACAATGGTTTTGCATGGCTGAAGATAGATCAGCTGTGCAGCCACTGCCAGTTCCCAGCAATGACTCTGATGCTCTGATGTTGAGTCTGCACATTTACCACCAGTACCCACACCAAGCAGGAAGGGCTTCTTTCTGAGCCTGCAATTCTCCCAGGCTTGCATAAGCAGGATTCCCCATGCAAAGGCAATGAGAGACTGTCACTGCAGAGCAGCAGGGCAATAGAAACGCCAAAGAAATTGCATTCCCCCCTAACCTGCTCTGCATCACAAGTATTTGGTTTGCGAGCAGAGTCACCATTTCCTCCAGCCCATCCCAGAAATTCCAGATTTAGCACAACCCATGTTTAGTGTGGCAGAGGCAGCCTATTTCTAAAACACAGGCTGAAATATACTTTACAAGAAGTGAATTCTGTCTTCCTTTCCACTGCTCCCAACACTTTTCATAAACTGCTAGCGCTTGGGAAAGGAAATTATGGAAAAAGCTTTCCATGTTTAAGGGAAAAAAAATTTAAAATGAACAGAACAATAGAGGTATGTCCTTCACTAAAGAGACCCAGGGCTTAAGAGAAGAATGTGAAGGTATTTCCATTCTATTAATAATAAACTCAGTATCCCACTGTTATCCAGTGTGCCTTTGGCTAGGATTTTTCTATTTTTCTACTTTAACTATTAATTCTATTTTCTTCTAGTATTTCTTCCATACCTCATCAGAACTTCAGCTTTCAGCTAAAACACTGTCTCCACCATATTCTCAAATACACATCAGGCCTTTGTCTTGAAACTCATATTTTAACCTGTCCAGATGCAGGTTTTTGGATAGGAGGGAAAGTAAGGTGAGGAAGACAGGACTTCTACCTGTCCCTGCTTCCTTTCAGCCAAGGGGTCAGCTGTGCCAGGTACTGCAGAGCAGCCAGGCTGCTATGAAAGCCCCCAGCCCCCCTCCTTCCAACCACAGTCACGTCTGCCCTGAAGATAGTCACTCCATGGGTTAAACATAATACACTCATTCACTGCCTGCCTAGAGGAAAGGAATTTGTAGCCTGGCTTTGTGCTAGGTAAAGCATATACATATGGACAGACATAGGGACAGCTAAGAACTTCCGGTGTAATTCCTGAGCTTCTTAATCTGTTGGTTACCCATGAAATCAGAGTGCACAGAGAGCCACAGTTGTCACACTCTTAAATATCATTAGCTATGGTGTACCTGTCAGCTTTTTTCCCTTCTTCTTGTAGTATACGATGAAGACGACAATGCCAATTAGTGTCACAAAAAACAAGATGACAATCAACACGTATAAGATCCTGTTTGTTCCTGCAGGGTGTGAAAAAGATAGTGCCATCAACACTCAGCCTGCACTCAGCAGCATGACAATCCTTGCTCATTTTACCTGCTTTTCTACAGAAGAGGGTTGTTTTTCCTTCCTATTTGATCTTTAGTTTCTATAATAAGAACAACAGCTCCAGCAGTCATGCAGTTGTGATAAGCAGCCTCACTGATGGTACCTGGTACCAAGACATCTCCATAAAAACCAGAATCTTGGTGTTACAGAGCAATGTTGTCTGGTCAGGCTTCTCTCAATGTTCCCTTGCAAGCTGCCAGCAGGCCACAGGGCTGAGCTTGATCTCACTCAGAGGACAGAGGACATACATCTCATGGAGACTGTATATATAGGTGGAAAAATTTGTCCTTTATCTTAGGTTATGATGGATCACTGCATGCCAGGCGAACAACCTCCTTGGTACCATATCCACACTGGAGAAGAAAATGGACAGTGGGCAAGAAGGGATATCTGAAAGGGATGAGGCTGAGACTGTATCTGCTGTTATAAAATAAGCAAGGAAAGGAGCTGCTGGTCTTTATACATGTAATGTGTATGTGGAAAGCACAAAAAATGATCAAGTTGTAAATGCGATGGAGTCATGGGTATAACATGGCTGTAACAGCACAACAGCCATGCAGTTTTAGTGGGAGGTGTAAAACTCAGCTTTTTAGTGGACATAGGCCCTAGAATCACCAGGCCTGAAGGAATTTCTAAAGGTGGGATTTTCCAAGAGCATTCTCTTGGTCTACAGCTGCTCTCCCTAGAGTCACCCACAATGAGAATGGATTTAAGCCAGCCAAAACCTCTAGTAATGACATCCCTCCTCCTCCCTGCTACTTTCCAACAGACAATCCGTACGAGGACACAAACCATCTTCTGATGGCTCAGGCATCTTCCGTTCTTTACAAACTGCATCAGACTTGTCAGTCCCAGGCATGCTTTCCTCCATTCCTAGAGCTGTACAGCTAAAAAGGAAAGACAAAGAGGCTAGGTTCTCTCCAGAAAGCTTGTTGTGCCTCCTACGCTTATGCAGAGCAGTACTTTCTGTTGTAAAATACAACATTTCTCCACCCCTAAGAACCTCAGGTACTTTCTTTATTTTCGGCTCAGCAGTTCTGTTGTCACTGCTCTCTCTTGTTCTCCTCTAAGGAGAATTCAAGCTTCAGCCAGAGAACAGTTTCATCACTGCACACCCAACTCTGATGCTCCATGTCCTCTACAGGCAGCCTGAAACACCCCACTGAAAAATGCTTTTGCCCAAGCTTCTCCCTGTCTTCTGGCTGGTGTAGTCCTTTTACAACACCCAGGGACTTACTTGGTCCAGGATTTACACTCGTCAGTGGATGAAGAGACATCTGAGAAGTGGCCTCTGGGACATGGTATGCACATTGTGTCTTTGTCTTGTTGCACTGTGTGTAGCAAAGGAAGAAAAATGTCATAGATGAGTTTCTGTGGGTTCCTTCCAAGCGAGAGGAAGGTGACTATGCTCCCCATCCTCCTGCTCCACTCTCCCCCTGCAATCCCCCTAAAAGCTTTCCTAAAGAGTGGGGTCTTAGGTTTTATTGGGGCAGCAATGACAGTCCCATGTGAGCCCTGGAATGTCTCACCTGAGCACTTCTCTACATGATCAAAATGAGAAATGACCAGGAGCCATTTGCAGTTATTGTAAAATAACACACAGCTGTTACATCCTTCCCCTCTTGTTAATTCCCTCACCACGATGCTGTGCCACAGACAGTGACACTGACTGGTATTGTCACTTCTATGAAGCCACAGTAAACAAAATGCTGTATCAGGCTTTGCTAGGCTAGAGAAAAAACAGCAACTGTCCTCCAGGCCCATGCAGCATTTCTTCCTCCATTACTCTATTACTTGCTGCTTTTTTGGGGTTCCTTATGCCTGGTGCAGCTATTCCCAGTGTTCACTACAACTCTGAACTTGACTGTCTATTTTAGACCCACAAAACACCTGCATCTTGTTTTAATTAGACTTTAGAGGAAATTAAATGTCTCTAATCAACCTTTGCATTACTAGCCATCTAAAACAAAATACTTGCTAAAACAGAATACATGAGCTATCTGAAAAGTGTTAATCACTTTGAACTTGCTTATAACATTAAAAAATGGCAAAGGAAAGTCATTGCACAAAACCAGATTGCAAATCTGACCTCAGGAACAACCCCCAAAAGAGTGCTTCTCTGAATACGGGAGCGACGCATGACCTAGTGACTCACAGTCAGACACCTCAGCAAACATTAGAAATGTACTGGACACCTTGCAACTACTGCCATGTCCACGTGACATCTTGCAGAAGTCACTTGATCCAAGATACTATTTAAACTGCAGAGGCAGAAGCCTTCAAAATGTGAGTAATCCAGAAGGGCTATATGCAGTAGCAATGACAACTCAGACATGCACCTTCTGTTGACAGCCCTCTGAGAGTCTAAAGTACCCTCCCGATTGTCACAACCCACACAGTGCTGGCCTCATCCAGTAGGCCTGAGGTGGACATTCCACTTTGTAAATCCCCTTTCTGTATCTTACCAGGAGGCTTGACTCCAAGTCCGGGAGCACACATGGTATTCCGCTGGCAGCAGTCGCAGTCCTCGTTCCAGTGGTAGCCCATTGTACAAGCACACTGCCGCTGGAACGTGCTGTTCCCTGGGTTCACTTCTCTCAAGGCTTTCCCTGTAAGAGAAAGCAGATGAGAGTAAAAATCTCTCTGATAACAACCCTCAAGTTTCTGAACCGCCTGTTCTACCTGCTTGCTTTGCTTGAATGGCAGATGCAAAACCACTCATGTTAGAGGAAATGGTGTCTTTCAGGTAGCACAGGAGACCCTTGATCAGCACAGGGCGTCTCACCAATTGCACTCCTGAACAATACATTTCCTTGAGGCTTGTGTAGAAAATAAACACAACATTTACAAGGGTGAGACAAACATATTAGGGGAAGTGAATGCAGAGTGTGCTGGGCAAAAGGACAACTAAAATCAGCTCACAGGGGTGAATGGCCCCAGTGAAGATAATCATTATCAGCAGCACAGAGACTGCGGTCATGGTGCTCTGCACAGCACAGGATCTCTGCTGTATGAGGACCTCTCTCTTTCCCAGGCTCTTCTGCAAGTTCAGCCTTCAGTGTTAGGCACCTGAACAAAACAACTTCCCTAGATCCACTTTCCCGTCTTCATGCTTCACTAATTTGGATTAAAAGGTTCTGTAATATCAACAGCTCACCTTGATCACATATTTTATGTAGTAAGCATTTATCTTCTTCATTCCAGACATCCATATACTCGTTTGGGCCACACGGCTGGCACACACTATCAGAAGTAGCAGTACATCTAGCAGACAAATATTTCCCTGTGATTGAGAAAAGGACAAGTAGATCATCTGGAAGCTGCAGAGCAGCTGTTTAAGGAGGACAAAAATAACAGGTTGGGTGCTAACACTGCTGTGGACAATCATTTCTTCCTGCACCTTTTCAGTCTGTCCATCTGGTCCCCATTTAGGGTGGCACTGAAACACCTGTGAAGTGGATGGCCTAGGGAGCACAAGAATCGAGCTGCTTTCTGTCTCCCACAGTGGTTAAGTGCTATCCCAACAAAACAGCTGCTGCAGCCTTTGGAGAGGCCAGCAGGACCACTCCTGCACTAGAAGGCACTCGTAAGCCTGAGATCAGGCACCTGCAGGGCACGTGCCAATCCATCAGCAGTCACGAGAGCTGGCAGCCTCACCAGCGACCTGCAGAGCAGCTCCTCATGAGCTTCTCAGCCTCACAGCGCAGTCAGTGCTCACGTACCTGGCTCACACTTCCTGCAGCACCGTCCAGAGGACTCATAGTGTTGTTCGCTCTCACACGGCGGGGTGATTTGTAGTGACAACTGGAGCAGGGAAGGAAAGAGAGGATGTGAGAACCAGTACACCTGGAGAGCTTCAGACCTACCCAGTCACAGTGCTGGCAGAGAGAGGGAAGACTTCCCTTCTGTATAGCATTGTGGATAGCCAAGCAATAAAGTTACCCAACGTTTGTGAATTCAAAGGTGCTTTGTAGACTTGCTAAAGGTATGTACTTGACACTATACACATAGGGACTTTTAATAGAGCCAGGTGACAAATAAATAACCCATCTTGCAATTTGTCGTGAACCTTTGGCCTGCTACATAACCTTTTCTGACAGTACTCTATTATTTAAAATCTATGACTTTAAAACAATTGTAAAGAAAATAAAAGGCATAGAGATACCTCTGTAGTCTCTTCTACAGAAATTACCTCAGATCAAGACCTGGGAAACTGCCAGTTTTAATGTAGAGCATTAAGCAAACAAGCAAGGTGAATGATTTATATTCCTGAAAAAGAAGAAGCTCCCCGCTTCCCACTGGCATACAAAATGTTCCTGGCTAGTCCCATAAAACACTGGACTTAAATTTTGCAGCTTTTTATGGCTCTCAGTGTGTCCTGCAGAGGTGGAACTGAGGCAGCCATCCAGGAAAGGTGATGCAATTAAGCCAACAGCTTTTTGTGTCCCAAAAATCCCAAACCAAAACCAACACAAACCAATACAAATCAACCACGCCTCCCCCCTGCCCCCAACACCTGAAATGGGTACATGACAGGGCATCTGTGAAGTGGGCAGCCGAGCTGTCTCTGGCCCTCATGGGCCTTTGCATCCCGTCCCAGCTCTCAGCTGCCTCTACACACGGTGGGCCCATGCACAGCCCACGCTTCGGGGCATGGCTTGTGCTGGGGATCCTGGCCAGCCAAGCATTGTGCCCAGCCCTTCCCTGACCCTGCTCTGGCAGCCCAGAGTCCTCAAGGCAAACTCAACACCTCATAACCAGTTGTTGATCTTGCAATTAGATAGGGCGATTCAAAATCGAGCCCACAGCAAGGAATCCTTCACTCTTGGATACAGCTCTTAAAACCTCATTTACTCGGACAAAGCTGCAATAAAGCTTCTGCTGCTGGTTAAAGGGAGCTTTTGCCATCTAATAGAACATGACAACCCTGTGCCTGCTGGTACTGGTTCCCATTCCTCTTCTTAGCATTCTCCCCTTGTTTCCTCCAAGTCTTTACATCTTCTCTTTCCTCCTTTTCTAGTTTAAGCAATAACAACCTCTTTAAAAAGAAAATAGTTTTCCCTGAACACCTTGCTGTCTTCTAATGCTGGGAAGGGTCTTGTAATTAAAGATGACCAAAAAGATTGAATTTTTTTTTAAAGACCATCTTTTGGCTTGGAGTTTGAGCCATTGGCTGGCGCATGACTTGTGTTTATCAAAACTGTGCTAGCTGTGTCTGGAACAGAAAAAGTAGCACAAGTCAGAGGTCTTGAGCTTTCATATTTTTGCAGGGTATAAACAACTTACAGCCTTTTTTTTTATCATTACAACAATCCCAGGTCAAGTTAAGAGTCTAGTCTTCTGTTGTCTCATCGTTTCTTTGTCTCTTTCTTTGCATTCATTAGCAGAACCTTTCCTGCGATTAGATAATGCATTTTTGGAACAAACACTGCATTCCCTGTTTACACAGCACCTCCAAGGAGGGGCACAGGATAATAACCAGTGCTGGTGAGGGAAGAGGCAATCCAGGAAAAGGAAAGCTGGGCCAGCCTGGCAGCTGAACAGTGACACAGCTCAGTGAGCCCTATACTCGAAAGAGCTCATCTTCGGTAGCGCACTTCAGGCTAAAACCCTGAGATGGCCAGCAAAGGGTTGAGGTGATGATGTGGAACCAAGCACAGAGAGTGTCTTGAGCAATTGATTCTCTACCCAGCCATCCAAAAAGGTAACAAATGTGGTGAGATACACAGCAGGTCCAGTCACTTGCTTTTTGTTACAGAATGTCCTCTTCTTCCTCGTTTGCCCCTGTTTAATAGTTCCTCTTTAGACAAAAAGACTAAAAAAATTACTGAAGTGTCAAACAAGGGCAAAGTCATCCTTTTTACGGAAGGATATGCAAATCTGCTACAGAGCATTCAGCTAAAGGGTCTGGAGTAATTTCTGAGAATCACAACTCAGCCTGAGGAGAAGCAGCAGGGCCCTGGACCAAGGGCGAAGGGAGCAGGCTGATTGCTCGGCCACCTTTGGGACATTGTTTCACACCACCAGGCTTTAGGATATGATGAGGGCTATTGTTATGGAACAGCTCACAGCTGCACTAACCTATGCTCTGTGTCAATGAGCAGCCTCTTCTGTGCCCGTGTCCTTCCCCTTTTCACACAAGCCAACGCATTCATAAAGCTGCAATACTCCCTCTTTTCATTTATGCCCAGTGGTGCAAAGACAAGGCTCTCAGCACCCATGGGCTAACCCCCATGTGAAGATGGGGGATTTTAGCCTGCTATGGACTGGCTGCACCTGCTGAGCCTGAAAGCTGGGGGACAGAGGACAGGAAGGGAAGCCAAAGCAACCTGGAGTTTTCTTATGGTGGGAGCCAAACTCAGGACTTTTTGCTGACACAGCTCTGTTGATGTCAGGCTATTGTTAATGTTATATTATGTTATATTATGTTAATCCCTCTGCCAGGCAGACGTGTCTGTCTCAAACTGTACATAACTTCCTTTGGAGGCTGAGAAGTACTTGTGCTGCTGGCAGCACGATGACCTGATGCTTCACCATCACCAGCACATTCCTGCCAATGTGCCCTTCTGAGACGGGGAAGTGAATTCATTTGCAGATGAGGAACTTGTACCAGGAGGCCATCTGGCTTTACAGAGGTGACAGGAAACCAAACCAAGTCTCCCAAGGCTCAAGTTTGCTCCGTAACCCCTGGAACATCCTTCCTCTCATCGGATGCTGGCCTGTGGGTCAGAGTGATTTGGACACCACCAAGCTCTTATCTGGAGAGAGAAAGTGCCAACTTCCTCTGAAGTGCTTAAATGACACAAAACCCAGCCTGGCCTTTCCTTTAATGATCTCGCTATTGATGAAGCTGCTCATTAAATCCCTCCACCATGTGCAAATAGGTGCTTCAAAGAGCTCTAGGTACTCTAAGTTTAATATGTCCCTTCAAAAGTGTGCAAGGCACCCAGATTTGCACCAGTTCCTAAAAAACCAGGCAGCTTTCCCATTTGATCAATACTACCTCAGAACAAGTATCTCCGACAGGGGAAGCATCATGGGGAAAAAAGACAAACCTCCTCCAGGCTTGGTAGATCCAATTTGGTAAAGCACACCAACACCTGCTTACCTTTAAGCACATCAGTACCACAATGGACTTCTTTGTAAAACCTTGCTTACATCAAGGTTTGAAGAAAGATTGTGCTTTGGTGTCGAGATGCAGGCAGCCTTTTCAGCTTCAGGTTTGGATATTTTTCTTGCATATTTGTTGAAAAGGACACTAAGCAAGAGTGTGCTTGTGCTTTTAGGGTTGGAGAACATTGATGACAGCACTACAAAGCAGCACTGTGTTACTCACACCTTAAAAAACCACACACACAGGTGCTTCTGAAGGGGAGAACCAGCGGCATTCAGACTCCTGTCCTCAGGCTTAAGGAAATATTTATTCTTTGTGCCGTTGAGCAATCAGAGGGCAGCAGGAGCTGTGTGTCATGGATGCTAAAATTACTCTTCTTGTTCTTCACATTTCAGAAAAGATAGAGTTGCATGGGCCTCTTTCCTTTAAAAGAAAAAATCTGGAAGAACAAGGTCGGGGGTTTCCACAGTCTTTTTCCCATGACACTTTTGAACAAGAACCTGAGGCCTCAATGAGGATTGCTCATTAGCAATAATCTCAGCTTTGCAAAAATTGAGATGTAAAGAGACACGTCAAGGGGTAACTGTCTTTTAAGATGACACCTTCTTGATCAATGTAGTTGTTTCTGGAAAGTATTCAAGTCATCTGTCATCATTTCACTGAGAAAAGCACATTTTTTTCTCCATTTATTATTACAGCATCAAAGTACCTATGGGAAAGACAACTATGGTCTGTCCTGCTTTGCACAACCCACTTCTTTACACTTTGGAGCCCAGGTTTATTCAAACCACTTGTGTTTGAGGTCCTTAGACTTGCCTGCTGTAGAACTGAAAAAATCCCTGGATTTGGGGCCTTATTTGCCTTTGTCACCAGAAGTGAGCTTTGAGCAATGTTTCCTGAAATGAAGTAGCCCCTGCAAGCACAGCTAAGACAGCCTCTGCAGTTGTCTGCTGCTGCTTCTTCTTAAAATATGAGCCACTGCCTCTCCTCTCACAGTTACCGACTGTGCCCGTAGCCTTCCAGCTTCCGACCTGACCTGGGTCCACAGTACAGCTAACCAGACCCCAGATTTCTTCAGCCCACTGCCAGTTTCAGAGGCTTGCCTAAAAAATTATTTAAGAGTAAAAATAGAATCTGGTTCTCGATGGGCGCTGCTCTGTGGCTGGTGCTCCCAAGCACTCTGTTGAGGCACGTAATAGTAACAACTCTGGAAAATTTTACAGTTGCGGGTGTACAAGGGGAAAGAGGAGTCCTCTGTTAAAGACTTAATCATAATCACGTTGCATGCAACAGTTCCTTCATGGACAGTCTTCACTCTCCATAAAAATTAAATCAAAGCAGCACACAAGTCACAGCTTTGCAATTCCAGTTATTTGCTTGCAGGCCTGTAATTCATCACAAAAATCTTAGATTGTGAATGAAATGCTTTTGGTGATGTCAACTTTCCAGTGACCAGTAAACCACATCACAGAACTACCACCACGTGGTAAAATAGAGCCGGGAAATGGCAACAGCTTAAACTAAATATTATTTCACTTTTAAAAATAGGTCCTTAAAACCCTGAATGCCTGAAGAGGCCAGAAAGAGTGTGAGGGATAAAACCGATAATGAAGAGGTGAAGAGAAAACTGTAACGTGCGGCCTGGACGTGGGCAAATGGTGGCAAAAGCCCCGTCCTCGCTATTCTCCTTGTCCCTCTGCTTCAGCATGCAGCCAAAAGCAAGCACCTGAGCAACTGGTGCTGCTCCACCAGTGGGAAGGAGCATTCCTCAGTCTCAAACCCACCAGAGCTATTTCTGGCCAGCAGCTACGCAAAGGAGAAGTGCTGCACTGACGGCTCTCACGGCGGGGTGGGGGCAGGCAGACAGGAACCTCAGGTATATCAGATATATCAGGCGGGAGACGATGGAGGTGAGGGATGGCAGGGCTGAAACAGCAACTGGCTGAAGCTGTGAATCAGTCAGCCTGCTTCTGTGGGCTCAAGATTTGCCATCACGTGCACAACATTTGTCATTCAGAGACAAAGTCATCTCCACACCGCAGCGAGAGGGGCACACTTAACATTTTCACTGCCTGGGCAGTCAGTAGTGCCTGCACGTTGCCTGCACTTTGGTGCAAAACCTCATGCTTTAACCTACGTGTCCCCCCACAGCCACAGCAATTCAAAGACTAACAGCTACTAGGTAGAATACTCTGAAGATGAATCAGAGAATAAGAACCCAAAAGCTAACCAAACCAAAATATTTAACAAAAAGGCTTGACAGCAAGACCAACATATTAAGCAGTTCATATTAAGCAGAAATAAAGACTGCAGAATAATGACATTATCAAAGCTAATACCTAGGTGTGCTTGTGGTAAGGCCTGCAGAGGCAAATCTCTTCTAGATTAAACAGGTGCAAGAGCAGTGCTCCAAAGGAAAGTTTAGCAGTCTTACCACTCCAGGTACAGTCTCAATGACTCATCATGAGTAACTCTACACCCATTCATACTTAATTGAAAAAATGAAAAAAGACACTAAAGCCACAATGATTTAGGGGGAGCATGCTCCTCTTGCATTTTAGTTCAGCAGATCATTTTTCTATGCTTCATCAGCTGAAGTTGAGTCTTAATGAAGAAATTACCATGACAGACTTCTTGGGCTGGGTGCCAGATTAGAAGTCCAATGGGGACTTTCTAGGCTTAAAATCTGTATATTTATTTACCCTTTCCTTCCAGCATGCCCTCAGAGTGGAAGGTAACACACTAATCTCTTACGATGTGAGGCAAGATCCCACAATCCTAGCTGAGCTGCTGGGCAGAATGAGAAAGCTTGTAGAAGAGGGGAAGCTTGCTTTCACCACCTGATGCTCTGCTTTGGCTTCCTTCTCCCGGATTTTAGCATTGCCCGTGGAACAAATGCTGGGTACTCTGCAGGCAGAAACGTGAAGGGCAGTGGTGGGGCTGCAGCCCTTGCCTGGGATGATGGCTGTCTGGAGGGATGCATGTAACACCCACAGACCATTCTGCTCCAGTGTGAGTTAGAGCATTGCATGACTGTATTGCACCCTCTCCGTCGTGAAGGAATTGCTGCCTTTATTAAAGGGCTCAGGACTGGGCTGAGAACTGATTAATTCACTCTTTAAGTGTCATTACGAGGAACCAGCTCTGCCAGTGACTGTGGGCCAGTAACATCTATGGAAATATTCTTCCCTGATTTGAAGAGGCTTTGGCTCCTTTCCATAAGCAGCCTGTTTTACAACATGTGGTATTGCAGGGGAGAGCTTTTCTTCCTGTGAGATCAGATTCAGGGAACCATCTCATCCTTGCTACTAAACAATGCAAAGTTACTGAAGAATATGTCGCTCATAGGGCAAAACTCTTCGCTGTGGCAAAATAATGCACTCAAAATAGATTTCTTTGTGTGCTACATAAGCAATTTTAGAACTTCATATGAACCTAGTTGCACATTTTTCCCTATCTGTATTTCTGCATTCCAGATTAATGGGTTGCCTAACAAAACTTCACAGTATTTTTATTTCCATACGAGATTTTTTTTCTTTTCCCTCCACTTTGACCACTGACTAAATATATTCTACACCCATCTGCAGTCACAAATGTTGTTCTTTGTCATTCTTGAACAGACCCTATATACTTTTTTTCTTTTGGAGTAGCCACAAAGTGGTGAGGGTGAATGACCTCATTTTTTTTCCCCCCTTCCTTGGCTAATTGGCTCTTGCAGGGTGGATTAAACCGGCCAGCTTGGCTCTTTTACCAAAACACAGCCTTTCCTGGTCTCTTTTATCTATATTTTAAGAGGGGAGGCAGCCAGAGGGTTCTGCAGAGCCTGAGAGGAGACCCTGGGTCTCAGCTCTCTGCCTGCCCACTGTGCTGCCATCCTCTGCCACAGGCCCTGCTCCAGCCACTCCTTTGGGAAAGTTGCGGGGAGGCACCACAAACACATCTTGATGCCATGATGATTTTTTGCCTTTTCTTTTATACCCGTTATATACTTTTTCTATAGCTTTTATGTATTCTTAGTGCTTCTAGCCCACATTCTTAGACCTAATATTTTGTTAAGCCAAGAGACTGAACATCTTGGAAGCCTCGTAGTGAGGGGACAGAAAGCCCCAGACACCAAGGTCCTCTCTAGAACACATTCTGTAAACTGAGATAGGCTCATCCAGGGGAAGGTTCCTCGGGCAGGGGGTTCACTCGAGCCTCTCACTGGGGAATCTTTGATAGATGTGCTCATTTGTAAGGCCCAGAATGTGATACCCAACCGTCCATGGGTGTGTATTCCATGTGCTCTGCGGGCATTGCACCTGGGTGTGCTGCACCTAAGGGTCCTTAAATAAATACCGAGGTAAAAACCCCTTTTTTCCTTCTAACCGTGTTCGGCTCCTAATTTTAAGTCCAGGGAAAGGCATCGATCTGGCCAAGCAGTGTGGGGAATGTGCCTCTGCCATGGGGATGCTGTTGAGGTCCTGGGCAGCAGAGGATCCAGAGAACAAGGGTAAAGGTTGGATGCTGTTGGATGCTGCAGCCTACACCATGGCATCTGGCCAGGACAATGTATCCACTCCCTTCCAGTATCCACTCCCTTCCCGGGCCTGCGTAGGCAGACCTCCCTGCGACTTCTGTGGGAAACGGATGGGGCGCTATCCCAAGGTGATTAATGACTCTTCGGCTTCGTTTGCAGCCATGACATCCTGGACACTGTGCAAACACCAAAGAAAGCCATGCCCATAGAACTCACACCCTGAAAAGGCAAACAAAAGGGAAGCCCTGCACAAAGCAGCTTAGGTGGTTACACAGGTATGGGACACAAACCAGGATGTCCTGGAGTGCCAGGGTGATGTCAGCATTGCTCCTCCTGTGCAGTGCTCAGCCCTCCAGAAGGCACCCCATCACAAATGTGATAGCACACTGCGGTGACACACAGACAAGGAAAAGTCAGGAAACCTGCCCTCCCCAGAGCTGAAGCATCACACCAAGTCCTGCTCCCAAGGGCAGACACAACAGCAGGCTGCCGTGAGTGCCAGCACAGCCGCCAGAGCTGGGTTCCCACCTGCAGCACACCTTGCGACTTCCAGCCATTGCTGCTTGTGCAGTTTTTCTTCTACTACATGAACTTTGGACCATTTTCAATGAAGAGTAAGTCATAAAAAGGGGCAAGTTCTTGCAGGCAGGCTATTGTGTCACATAGACCAAGGCCTACTCAAGTCCAGAGTGCAACCTGGTTAAACATCACTTAATTTTTATAACTTTTTTATTCTTGCATTTATAACACACAAATATTTGCCTTTGCGTTTTCCATCAGCAATACTGAGCCATTCTCAGAGCAGCTGCTTCTCTGTGCAAGCAACGCCAACCAAGGCATCCTTAAAAACAGGGGTGTGTGGCTGCAGCAGAAGCCGGAGCTGCCCAGCAAGTTGAGGTTCCATGGAAAGGAAGGGGACAACCTATGCAAGGAGCAGAGCTGCAGCTGAGGACATGACGAACCAGCTATATCTGCTTCCCTCTTCCCTCCTGTGTAAACTCAACCAGCTCCTGAAGCAACCATCTCCTCCAAGTGTCCAGCAGCCTTTGCTGCAGAGCAGCCTCTTGCAGCACGGGGCGCAGGATGGAGGGAGATCTGGATTCTGTGGTCACAGCACGTGGTGGCAGGAACCCTCCTGGCTCTGGTCACCAGAAAGACTTGCTGGAGGCCTGGTCATACAGAGAGGAAATGGGCAGGGAGAAGCAGGAGGACAGCCTTGCAGCAAGCGTTACTTTTTCCTTGCATCTATGCATGTACCTGCTAGAGGAGAGTCTTTCACCACTGTAACTCGTAGGGACAGATGGATAAACACAGCAAAGCCCCTCAAATAGGATTCCTCTAAATAGTGTTAAGGTATAAATGCCAGAGGGCACCACTGTGAGGTTTCCATGATTTTCTGTGTTGTAGTTACGCACACATCCCTTTTACCATCTGTACTGGTTCTTGCCCAGCCATCAAAGTACATCCCACTTTTCTGAGCTTGAGGGTAATAGACAGTAATGGGCAATAGAAACCAAAAAATATCCTTAGGGATGCAGTTAATCTCTCTGCCTAACCTGTTTTTTTGGACTTTTTTTCCTTCTGGCACAGTATGAAGAGAGCTGTGTGCCCTAAATGACATTAGCCAGTACCCTCGAGATGTCTGATAAGCTTTGAATTCTACTAACTTTTGAAATGTGGCAAAGGTTTGTTTTGGTCCTGTTGGTGGGAAAGAAAAAATTACATCAGGCAGATGAGGCTTAACATGAAAAGAGAAGTGGGACAGATTTCTTAAATTGTGGGTTGATGTAGTTTTACATACATTATATTCTGTTGATATGAGGTGCTGTAAGATTTTCCACATGTTCTGGGGGAAACTGAAAAACAATTTAAGACTTGCCAGTGTCCATCATGGGAACCATTGCTGCAAGGGAATTTTTACAAATGAACTAATTGAATTACACTAGCTTTGAAGCCCATGCTGATAACAACAGAATAAATCCAGAAGTTTAGATTAGGTATTGTAGAAGTTTTGCTCTACTGAATGATTCCTTTGGCCCTGATCGGAGCAGGAATAACAGATCAGAAGAGCCCATGATGTTACACAGTATTGTCACTGTTATCTTTTTGCCCCTCTCTCATCATACAGACTGTGCATTTTAGGAAGTTAAAGAAAAATCTATATTTTGGCCAAAACTTTTCTATATTGCAAAGAATTCTAGGTGCTTGCAATGATCAAACTTTCCCTATGAAGCAAATGTTACAGGGTAGTGGAAGGACCTATCCCATCCCACAAGAGAGGAGATGAATCTGTGGTGCAACTGGTTTACTGCAGACTTGCAAATGCACATTCTCAGAGACCTTGACTCCCACCTGATAGTAACGCTGATGCTCTTCACTGGTGTTAAGCAAGGAAAGGGATGTGACTCTTCTGTGCAAAGAAGCTGAGCAGATCATGCTTCAGAAAGCAAAATACCTCTGACAGGGGTCCAAAATGAATCACTTGGAAAGATCATCTTGTGGCTGAAGCACAAAATAAGCAGGGCTGAGCTCTGCTCCCAGAAGTTCTGCTCCACGCTCGGTGTGTGACCTACAGCAAGTCACGAATTCTCTGTTCCCATTTCCTCTTTGGTGAAAATGATGACAATGATCATGTCTATTCTCAGCAGAATTATGAGTGAGTATGCAATAACTTACATTTCCAAATGTTTCTCATTCTCTGCAGAAAATAAATTTCAAATATCACCATGCGAGCACTATTCCACCCTATTATAGAGTCTAAACTAACACAAATGCATCAGAAAAACCTCAGCTCTCCCACAGATATTCTCACATTTGTTCCATCAGAAAGCATCACTCTTCTAAGAAACCACTGTGCAAATCAGTCACACAAAGGAGAAACTGAAAGGCTGTCCCAGAGCAGCTCCTCTCTAAGCTTGCCTTGCTTTCACATTCTTGAATTGTAGGTTCTGCTCACTGTCACAGAATATTAAATTAACAGGCTCTTTGACAAATTATATCTTATCCTTATCCTTACACTACAGTTTTCCTGGAGCTTCCTACAGTTTTGTGCTGCTACTTGTCCAAAGCAATGGCTATGCAAAGTTGCACCCTGTACAAACAGACTCAGGATTAAGCACGTGTTGGATGCAGTGGAAAGACTTTATGCATCAGCCCAAAATAAATACAAGTTCCTTGTTTTGTGTCCTGTGAAAGGCTATGAATCAAGAGGTGAGAAATGATGAGGAGCTCTGGCTTCTACATCAGGGATACCTGAAACATACTGGGAGCCCTACCATGGAAATCTGAAACTCAAAAGCTGAGCTAGTTCCAGGCAATGAGGATATTCGAAAGGGAAAAACTGCACTAAACCCAAATGGCTCCAGAAGGAAGCAGGCATGTAATGGTTAGTAACCTGAAGTAAAGGTATGAAGAGCATTGAGGTCTGCTCTTCCTGCTGCATTGATCAGTCCTGAACACCCGGGCAGGAAAAGAGAGAGACACAGAGGATACCGAGGAACAGGACAAACCACCTGAAGGCTGTGACATAAAAGTCACTTTTGAAATTTGCAGGCTCGTTCATAGACATATGGAGGACACCTGGAAAGCAGCAATTTGAGAGAAGCTAGAGAGTGAGGGTGGACAAAATGAAATGTATGTTTTAGAGGGGAAAAAAAGGCCTGTGTGGTTTTAGGCAACATATTTAGGACCAGAGATCCAAAGGAAAGGCTCTCAGGACTGTGCGGTCAGACATTAAATTGTAAGCTGTAGACAGCAGAGGGTTTTTTGTTTTGGTTTGGGTTTTTTATCTTTTTTTTCTTGAAGCTGCACCTTGCTCTCAGGGAAACCAACCATGGTCCAGTTACAGCACCATCTTGGGGGAAGCACTTCAGGTTACGTAAGTTATCAAGAGTAACGAGACACAGAAAAATACCAGAAGTTCAAATGAAAGAAATAGAAATGGTAGCAAGGCTGACAAACATTGATTAATGGAGGAAATAAAATGTAAATAAAGGGTAGCATAGGATTTGTAAACCCTGCCAGTCTAGAAGGGTCTAAATAACCAGAAGGGAGAGGGGTAATTTTTAAGCTGTATAATTAGAAAGAGCAAAGCAAGATTCTGCAGATGTAAACCGCTGGAGGAAACGCGATGTACGCCATTCACAAGACTGAGCAAGAGCTGGCTGTAGAAAATGGTCTTCCCGAGAGCAGGGGAAGACCAGCCACGATCCCAAGTGTAACAGGCTGACCAGCAGCCACCTGGCATCGCACAGAGCTGCAGCCAGAGCACGCTGTGTTTGCAAACAACCGCAGAGCCAAACCTCGCTCAGATCTCCCCCGCCAGAGGCAAGCGCTGCCCTTTGGGGCAGCTGACCTGGCACCGGGCTGGGGCTCCCGGCTCTGTCCTGAGCAGCGCATCGAGCTCCAAGCGAGTTCTGCGGCCGCTCGGAGCCTCAGCCCCGCTGGCGGAGCCGGGGTCACAAGGCCGTGCCATGTCCCGGCGCCGCTCGGGGGCTGCCGGCACTCGGGATGGCGGGAGCGTGAGGGGACACATCCCGGCGGGGAAGCTGGAAGGCTGAACCTGGGCTGCGAAGAACCCGCGTCCCACGCCTGAGGGACAAGTGTGCCCACGCTCTCTCGAATAAATCTGTTCGGTAGGGTGGAGTCTGCCTTATTTTTACTCTACATGCAAATTACATGCCTCAACAACCTCACTGCAAATATTTTCTGGTTTCTCACACCCTGGCCTGGGCAGAAGCAGGCTGTTTTCCTTGCAGATCCCCTGGCTTCCTTTGCAACTTTGGGTTTGGACTACTTTGATTTTACAGAAGCGAGAGAAGCTTGTGAGTTGCTGGGATAAAAACAAAACCAAAACCCAACCAACCAGAGCGGGGGGAAAGGCAGGCGAAGCTGTTCTGCCCAGCCCCGCAGGATGCGGCGGGCTCCGACCTCGCCGACTCCCCCGAGCAGCGGGACGAGCGAACCAACCCTGCGGGAGGGAGGGATGGACACCCACCTCCCTCCTCTGCCGGCTCCCAGCCTTACCTGTTTGCCAGCGGCAGCGAGGCACAGGAGAAGGAGCCAGCAGCCTGACGGGACGGGCATGTCTGGGTGTCCGTCTCTGCCTCCTCCCGTGGCTCCTTTTCCTGCCACCGAAGGGAAACTAGATCCTTCCAGCCAAGCCCCCGCGCCCCGGCAGCGCAGCGAGGCGCATTTGAGCTGACTACTTCTCTTTCTTCCTTTCCTTCCTCTCAGCTACACGAGGGGAGAAGAGAGAAGAAGAAGAAGAGNTCCTCAGACTTGACATGCAGAGGTTTTTTTTTTTTCCTCGCTTCTTGTCCCTCCCTTTCCTTTCTCCACCCCCTTTTACAAGAAGTTTAGTCACCGTGCCCACGTCCCTCCTCCGGCCGGCGTGGATTGCATTCCCGGTCGGTCCTTCTCGGCAGGGCCGTGCATCCACCTGCCCCCGCCTCTGCGCCCTCCCGTTCCAGCCCCCAGCACCTTCCCTGGCTGTGCATCTGCCCTGGAGCTGCTGCCTTCTCCTCTCCACGCTGGGTACCGCCTGCCACTGTCAGAGGACATCTTGGCCCTCAGGCAGCCGTCCATCTCGCTCCCCGATCCGCCCTGCGTCTGCCGCCAGCACTGAGGAAAGCTCCTGTCCCATCCCTTTCCATGCCCTATCCCATCTCCGTGCCCCTGCGACGTGCGGGTGCCAGGCTCGGCGTTCTGGCACAGCTCGAGGTCCCCTCCCTTCCCCCTCCACGTACTTTAGCTGATGTCGGGAGCAGGCGGACGGGATTGCTGCCAAGAGGGGAAGAAAAGCGGAAGATGTGCTTTGGGAGCTCTCCCAAACCACTCCAGGCCGTGCACGGGCCAGTCCCTGCGACCTGACTCGGAACGCTGCAGGATGGCCTCTTGACCCCCAAAACAGCTTCCACCGCCAGCCCTGCGGCAGCCACCCCGCCTGGAAAAGCGTGGCTGCAGCTGGTGGCATGCCCGGCACGGCCCGCGATGTCCCTCCTCTCACAAAGGGACAGGAATCCTCTGTGGTGCGGCAGGACGGGGCAGGGCTATTTACACAGCCTGAGGATCCAGCAGAGCTGACCCTGTGGATACAAAACCTGCCCTGTGCTCACATGCTGAGAAATAAGCTTGGGAGCATGTTTCTGGCTTGGGCAAAGAAGGAAGTTGTTCTTTCACTTATGTATTTAGATTTAACCCTTGACCAGGAAAAAAATCTAGAGTTTTTCTATGTTTTCAAATAAATAAATACATTCAAACACAAAAGATGAAGGGAATATTAAAAACTCATCCTTCCTCGGTGGTGCTGTTGTCTGATTTCTGCTCAGTGGAATGATACACTCAGGACAGAAAGGGCTGTTGTAGCTAGTGGGCCTTCCCGCACAGCAAAATAAAGCTATGACCTTCACTTCACCCCTAAATAGTTTCCAGGGGCCATAAAGCCTTTTAAATCTCCGTAAAGTTCCTTTCACTGTTTGACAACCCCACTGTCCTCAGCAAGCACTGGGCCCTGCCTGCTCTGTGCTCCTCAGATGAGGTCCTGGTGTCCTCATTCCCCTGCCTGGCCTCTGACACCAGTGGCTGTTTGGGCACTGGTGGTCCCTAGGTGGGTTTGATGCTCCCCCATGGGCTGTGGCTCAAAACAACACAGCATGATGTGCCTGCCTTAGGGCCAGCAGCTGCTCATTCCCTCACTCTTCCGGAGGTGACTGGGCGAGGATCATGCTGATGGGTTTCAGAAGCCATCGAGCTTGCAATTGCAGTGCCAGAGCCCTGCCACCCTGCCCAAGGAGCCAGGGTCTCACCACACTTGGGCTGGACAGGCTACAGCTCTGGTACCAAGCAGAAATGAGTTGGGAGTGAGGAGTAGGAGGGATGGCCACAGCACCCAGCTTGCCTGGTAGGCAACAAATGCAAAGCTGACTTTCACCAGGGCTTTGCAAGGTAACTGTGTGCCCACCTTTGCAAGGGAGAGGTCCGTGCCCACCTGCTGGCAGCAGTGTTAGTCTTGGTTGGTCCCGGAGGGAGCCCACTGAGAGGGAGGGACAGCACCGGGGGCGATCCTTCTGTCAGAGCCTCATCCACCCATTGCCGAAAACATGCAGCTCTGTGCCAGCCGGGATGTTTTAAAATGTTTGTGTTTATGGTACGAGGAAATGTTTCTTTTTAAACAGAACAGTCTGTTAAGTCTCTTCCCCTTTTCACATTTAGCACAACACCGAGGCTATAGGCTGTGTTTATTTACCAGCTGCTCGTTCTAACCACAGATTTACAAGAGCAAACTCACACTCTCACGAGCAGTTAGATGTGTTACCAGCCTGCTCTGAAGGTGTCAAGTGAAGGGTTTGAAGGCATCGAGTAAAGCCAAGCCCTGTGCAGCTCAGAGGAGCTCCAGACCATTCAGTATTGCACATCAGCTTGATTACTTTTCCATTCTCACCCTTGATCCTGCCTGAAATATTTCTCGTTTGGACTGAAATTTCTCTCGTTTTCTACCACTATATGAAAACAGCCTCTTTTTGAAAGCTCAGACATTTTCTTCTGAGTTAAATTTTATGTTTCTGAGCCAAAACCCACAGAAGCCACTACTGGGTGCTTTACAGTCTTAATTATGGATTGCAGTAGATTGTTAGAAACTAAAATGAATGCTATAAAATATGAACCAGGGAGTGTGTAGCGCTGTCAATTCTCTCACACTTATCACATATATCATTCTATGCAGCACAAGTAAAACCTAAAAATTTATACCAAAACTGGTTTGTCAGCCTGTTCTAGAAATTTTTTTTTCTCTTACAGAACATTATTTTTCAGCTACCTTTGCAAAGCACCTGTTTTGAATAAAACCAAAATGCTTGAAATATTAAGGTTTCAAACTTAATGGTGACATTCAGGTGCCTCTTGTTTCTGTTCACCACTGTGGCACACAAGCATAAATGGGAGTAGGCTTTGGGAAGCTCTTATGAAAGAGGAGAGATGGAAAACCCTGTGCAGCCTTAGAGGTGCAACAGAATGAAAATAATACCTTGGAGAATTCCAGGATCCCTTCTTTGGTGAAGTCTGCCATGGAAAACAAACTGTGAGCCCAGCTGACCACTTAGCAGGGCTGCGGTCAGTATGGCTCTCTTCTTACTTCCTTCCTAGGGAGAGAAAAGTGGGTATTACCTGCTAAATGCTGTTCTAAAAGAAGCACATCAATGTAACACTGCAGGTTTTGTAGCTGTGTGAAAATTAAATCCCTTCAGCATCAGCGTAAAAACTCCTCTTTTACAGGAGCTTGGATAAATGGCAACTCACTGCCAGCCAATGCCTGAATTTGTCTGACATCTTTCCAAAACTTTGAACCCAAAAAGCAAAGGTCAGGACTGGTTTGGTGGATACACCAGGGCATCTGAGCAGCACCTGCACACTCATGTTCACATCCCCAGCTGTTCCTTCACTTTATCACTGCCACTGAACCCCCCTTACCTGCACATGGACATCAACACCTTGTGATGCCCCATTTCCCCAGGAGGGAGAACCAAGAGGCTCTGTGTCAAATCCAGGTCTTCAAAGTGAGGTGACAGAAACTTGGGCAGAGAAGCAACACAGAAAGGCAGATGGTTGGACCCTGGGAAACCTTTTCACATGTGCAGGAAGGCTGTGAAGGCATTCCCTTGCCTCTCACATGCTGTTGAGGGCTAGAGGATGAGATGAAGGGTTTTGATCGATCAAAATCAATGTTTTTCTTTCAGTAGGTGTCACAAAGGTTATTTGGGGTTTCAGACTGTGGACTAAATACAGGCTTTGTAAATATGAGCGCTTCTCTGCAGGTGAGCAAGAAAGGCAGTGCAGTGCAAAGTTAGAGCTCTAGGAAAGATCCCTCTAAATCAGGGTGATGCCCTGGGGGGCGGATGGGTCACAGTGCAGCTTCTGGAGTACCAGCGATCCACGCAGAGACTCTGCCATGGACCAGGGAAAAAGGCTGCCTTCAGCTGCCTCATCACCCACCACAGGGAGGGAGCTCTACTGTATGACCCAGTATGTGGAGCTTTCTACACTCACCTGTAGAAAAAAGATAGAAAAATACCTGCATATTTTAGCACAGGAGGCTCTGGTTTTATTTGAGAACTCTAGCTATTAAAATAAATCAATTTAAAAAATAGAAATCTATTACTTACAAAAAACCCCAACCCATACACAAAATCATGCCATCAACTTGTTTTCTTCCAGTGAAAGGCAAGTTTCCATAGCATTCTTTTGCCCAGTCTCCTTGAAATTTTCAAACACACAAATATTTCCAATGACAGAGCAACTATAATACAGCTCCTTAGTCACACTGGTGTGGTTTACACAACACACCTTTTACAATCCCACAAAAATGTACCACTGCTAAATTCCTGTCCGAAAACCTCAAGTCTGCAGCATTCAAAAGAAAAATGCTCTCAACCACCCACTGCCAGGACGTCAGATATTTGAAGCACATGCAAGCAGACACTGAGCTGATAAGTTATCACCAGCCACTGTGCCAGCAGCTATGCCTGCATACTTCTGGAAGGAAACACGAAGTCATGGTGAATTTTTAACTTTGATATTTCTAAGATACCTGTTGACCTCCAAGATATGAGTCATATATTCATCCTTGGGACAAGAGCAATACTGGCATGAACTGGGGAGCTTGCTCTGCCCAGGATACTCCTCAAGCCTGAGAGATGAGTCTTTAAGGCTGGCAAACACTCACCAACCCCTCAGCAAGGGGACTGAGACCCTAACTCCTTTGCAACACCCCATTACCAGCTCCCCAGAGCCACCCTGCCATCTTATCTAACAGCACACTTAATGATCCCAAACTCCTTTGAAAACTCACCTGATTGAGATGACTCAGATCAATGGAGTGCACTCACCTGTCAGCAAGGGATCAAACCTAAATGAGCCCTTATTGCCTATTGAACATTGCAGCTGCTTCTTCCCCACCACCACTTCCCCTCCCCTTGCAGTGTATTTAAAGGGAAGGTACAAATGCCTGACAGAATGATCCACATGCTCTGCTACAGCTGCTGTCACTTCAGCAGGACTCCACTGTGCTGCCTCCATCTCCTGAAGAGGCCTCTCAGGTGTTGGGGAATGGGAAAAATCTCTGTGAAAGTGCAGGGCAAGGAGCAGCAGCACAAGACCACAGTCACAAGAGTTTTGGGAATGGCAACATTCAAATACACAGCAAACAGCTCTATTTGAAAACACACAGTAAATGGCAGAAGAAACGTTCTGCCCTCTGCCTCTGTGGGGTAGAGAGGTCAGAGGGTAGGGTGCAGACCAGCCTGACATGGGGTGACTGAGGGATGCAGTGGCGAGCACGTGCAATCCCAGTGCTGGGAAAGGAACCAGACTGACCACTGCCATGGTGTTGGCCCTTGACACCAAGTGGTGAGTCACTGTTTCAAGGCACTGACTTCTGCAGTAGAACTGCTCATGCTCAGAAGTTTCTAGGAAATGGAAATCTTCAGTCTAAGGAAGTCTTTCACCAAACTGGAAGTTTGATGGACGTTCAAGCTCAGCACGTAGTGCAGATGCCTCCAAAGACAGAGGCTGTTTACCACTGGCTTGCCTGTTACTAACTCTGTAAGCAGAATCATCTTTTCCTATAGCTTACCTGAATAGATGAAAACTGGCGAGCATTAAACCTAAAGGCAGAACACCTTAGGAACAGCTTCTCTGGAAAAACGATTACTCATTCATAGTTACTCATCTGGATTAGTTAACACACGATGTATCAGTGTACACTGCTGACATCCAGGACCTGTGCAGCTTTAGTCAACAACCACACTCCTCTGGGCTTTTGTTGACCATTTTCATTGTCTAAACCAAATTAGCTATGGATCCAAATGTATTTGCTAGAAACATTAGCCAAATGCACTCAGAAAACCAGTGAACCAGTTTCCTTGAAATCTTGTTGCCTTCAGTCCTGTTATTCATCAGCACTTACAGTTGATGCAGGAAATTCTGTGATTCTACCTTGGATCAGTGCCATGCCAATCAGTTTGCTGTATCAACACATCAGCAACTTTCTGCTCCATGAACCTGTGCTAGTACTTCGTGGTTTACTTAAATATCAACATCAGAAAGTTCCATATGGGAAATTACTTAAAACATTTTGAATGCATTATACTCATCTTCATAAATGCACTAAAATGTAGAGCCACTGACTCCTGGAACAGAAAAATGCCATTAACAGTGTCACAACACAGAAGAAATGTGCCACAAATCTGCTTTTCTGCACTTTCTTGAATCATCATCCCTATGGAGCAATGAATTCCCACAATATATTACAAAAACTCTTTGTTCTTCACAACAGATGTTTTTCATGGATTTTTAATCTTTCAATCCATCAGCTTCCTCACCTTCTGTAGCCCCAAATCCATTCAAACACTGCTTTTAGTTCTCCTAACCAGAATATACTTTCACAGTACAGTAATAGCAGGATTGTTTTTCTTCTTGGGGCAGAAGGGGAGTGAGAAGAGACTGACAGAAGAAGACTGAGCAGCTTTTCTTAAGGAGTGCAGCAGTCATGCTGGGCAAGGACTTTGCATGCCAGATGGAGAAGTGCAAAGACGTTTATTGCGCAGCTCAGGTTACCTAAATACCACTCCACAAACAGGATATAACCTCATATAAACAGGAAGATCATATCCCAGGATTTCACCCATTCACCTGGAGTATTCCCTAGATATTACCTATCATGGTAAGGTGTAAATAATACCATATAAGGTCACTAACCACAATCTTCCCGGGCCATTGGTCAAGAAGGTCACTGACCCATAGTCCTCTTTTCTAGCCCATCTCAGGTGCCCTGGAAGTGTTTCCATGGTTACCACCAGGCCTAGGGAAGATGCTTTTGTAGGCCTTCAGGCCTGCTCTTCTATAACACCCATGGTGTAACCCAACAAAGGAGCTCCCTTTATTCACCTTGATTAGAAGATACAAAAAGAGCAATTTGCCTAATTTAGAGTTCTAGAAAACAGTATCTTTCAGAACAAAACACAGACATAGTATCAGTTAGCCTTATGCTTAATCTACAGAAAACATATTCAGGCAGCCAGGTACCTTCAGCCCACTGATCACTTCTGCTTAAGAACACAAGAGTCAGTATTTTAAATAAAGATACTAAGATTTTGTCTGAAATTTCACTAGGGGCAGCATGAGACCTTCAACATTTAAAGGCAACAAGTTGAAGCAGTTCAGGCAATGCCAATAAAGCAAACATTTAAGTTTCTTATAGAATCCTTATTTAGCCAGAGCCATAAGCAATTGAAGACAACCCTTAGGGGGTGAACTGCTTTCTTTTAACAAAACATTTTCTCCCAAAAGAGTTACTTATTTTGAATAGTAACAGGCAACAGGGGAGGAAAGTTAATTTAAAATATTCTGGTAATTCTTCTCATTAAATGGGTCTCTCTTTTCTTTTCCAGTCCTGAATGCTACAGTGCCCTAGTTAGGAGGAATAATCAGAAAAACCCAAAATATCCCCAAACCCGACATGGAACAACTTCTTGCAATCTTGAAAATCTGTTCATATTTGAAAACTAATAAACACTTTCAAAAACTCCTACAACCAACATATACGAACAGAGACCTGAAATTTGGGAGGCAAAACTCCTGAAGGCAACCTGCACTGGAAGTTTGCTGCCTACACAGTAATTTTTTCACCTCAATAGTTACTGTGCTGGTCTTCCTGGGATCCTCCCTCAAATTCCTACAACTGGTGTGAAGTAGAACCCTGAGTAGCAAAAGCTACTTTTCAAGAGAGACTGGAGAGACAGGACCTATTTGGGGTAAAGATGCTACATATATACTAACAAACTAAAGAGTCTCATCCCACTTTCTTTACAGTTCAATTGCTGTCACAGTTTTTTGGCTCGTGCCGATTCGTGAGTTTTCCAACCACTGGATGAAGTTCAGCGTAGGCGAGCAGCCACTCTCACAGGCAGCACCGCCGCTTTGGAAAACAGAAGCTTAACCATAGACCTCTTATTTCAGTCTCATCACTACAAAGCTGTCTCTGGCACTGCAACTGCTGGAGAAGTCCAAAAGAGAAAAAAACCCCAAACCAAAACTGTAACACAGGAGACACAGGAGAAGAGGACACCCTGCATGAAAATGGCAGTGAAGCCAAGCACACAGATAGGAAATTGAGCAAGTTCAATCTACCACCTGCTACGTGAAAAGAGTTAAGGCTAAAGACTTTCTGTGCATTAGACATCTCTCCTGTAACAGCTCTGTTGATGCGATAATCTTTTTCAGGGCAAAGCAGAAGTAACAAGACAAGGCAGGTATACAAAACTTTTTATTGACAACAGAACAATAGAGAGGAACGTCACCACTTCCCATTCCTCAGGAATGTCTCCATTTCACAGTCAGTCTGCTAAAAGTATACTTCCATGGTAATGAGCAACATGAAGGCATGGAGCTGTCTGTAACCTCCGGAAAACGTTTGATCAGTGCAGTGTAAGGGGACGGAGCAGCACGTGAGCAGCAGGCCCTGCCACAACACACACGTGGCAGGCAACAGCGTATGCAGAGCCAACAGGCACGGAGGTGAAGCACTCAGAACCCTCAAATCATCTCCATTATTTCCATCTAAGGGTGATACCAACGTGCTATTCCATCCATATTCTGTTTCAGGAGGGAACACTTTATTCCCTCACTCTTTTTGCTTTCCCTGTCTTCAAAGATGTCCGTACTTCCAGCTGAATGGTACCGTGTCAGAGAATGCCTGAGCTTTTATATTTTGCTACCTCATACCAGTTCATGCATGCACTTGAGTTTACTTTCAGAAGCTTACATTGACATAAAGAGGGGGAAAAAAAAGTGCTGCATAAGAAGAAAAGGATTTAGTTGTTAATGCTTCCTTGCGAACAAAAATATTTGGTAGTTGTTGAATATCCTCCCTGTAATGTCATTTTCAAAAAGTATGTAGGCAGTCTACTTAACATTTTAAAGAAACTGCACATCAAACTCAACATAATATCAAATACTCCAAAATTAAATTTGAACTGAAATTCAATATAAACAACAAAATATCATTCGTTTTCACAGTCCACAGAACTGCACAATGAGGGCATGATGAAAGCTGTTTCTCTCTTGCATAAGGTTTCCTCTGCCTGCAGAATTGTACTGGGGACCCTGTGTAGTAGCTTACAAATTTATTAACATTTATTAATTTATCATGTTTTTCCTTTACTTAATGGATGTGCCTGTGGATGTGTAGACTTGTAAAGTGCTTTAAAATAAAACAAAAACCCCAACAAAAGAAAAAAATCCCTCAAAAAAACCACAGAGATGTGAGAATTTTATCTGAAGGACTTTGTACAGCATTTACAATGTCAGCATAAAGCATCTGAAACATGAGCATTCCCTGCAGACTGATGCAGTACAAGCAGTCTCATACATTAGATACTGCAATTCCTCTGGATTCAAGATGCACAATACTTACAAAAACAACCCTAGAAGCACAGACAAATGCTGGTGGCTCTTCCTCTTCTTTTTAGAAACATAATTAAAAAATCTGCATTACTCTCTCATAATTTAAATACATAAGTAATCTCCACTTTTATTACTTCATGACAATGACTTCAAATTTACATTATTTTAAGTACCGTCAGAATAGCTCCATGTATAATACAGATATTTGCTGATATCCTGTCAGAAAATAAAAAAACCAAAACCTTCCACTATATAAAAAAAAGTATGCTGGAAAGACAAGAACACAGAACAGGGACTTGGTACAGACTATGATTTCAGTTTTATATCAACCACAGTTAACCCAAAATGAACAGATACACAGCGATATTCAAAAGCAGTGCAAATATCTTTGGAGGTTAGAATAAAATTATACTACAAGAACATAAGACAGAAGAAATTAAAAGGCAAGTACTTCAAGTACAGGAACCAGTCTCTGTGAGGTCCACCTTAGTGTTAGCTGGGAGTTCCTTTTCCCATCTTACTTCTTCCTCTGGAACACATTAGCCAGCATTGCACCTGATGTAGTCAGCTGACCCATTTTGTTCAAAAACTTGGTCTTTGTATCTTCACTCACCAGGCTCGCTGCAATTGACATTGAGCTAGGAAAGAAAATGGCATAAGACTACAAATTAAAAAGAACATTATGCTGTTATTTATTAAGCAACTAAATTGTCTTTGTGTTTCAGAGGTTTCAACAAAAAAGACCAGTCTGTGCAAAAGAATTGAAAACCCATCACTACCTAGTTTCATATATACACTGTTAAATTGATTATAGTGTGTTCACAGTGCCTGTGAAAATGGTAAAATATTTTTGTACACACTAATTTTTAGTACCTTTGGATGTCACCACATTAGCATTCGCTACCTATTTGGGAATTGCTGTAGTAACAAATACCTCTGTGAAAGACTGGCTTTGCCTTCTCACCAGAAATGTCAATTCTTATGTTTATTTAGTGTAAATTCAACAGTATTAGTTCAGACACAGACCTTTCTAACCCAAGTACCCTGCCTCCAACAGTGACCATTAGCAGACGTGTAGAGAAGAGCAAAAGCAAGGTTAAGTACAAAACAGTGACCTCTCTCCTTAATTTTCAACTCTTTATTTTCCAACTACCTCCACCCGAGCAGAGTTAAAAATTGGTGAGGATTGTCAACCTAGTAGCTCTCAATAAATCTTTATTTTATATTACTTGATCAGCTTTCCTTTGATCTCCTTATATATTTCTTGCAAACCCTACTCTGAGTCATACTGGGTCAGCCCCTCGCTGGGTAAGGAGCTTCTCCTTCTGGTTGTTGTGAATGTGGCTCCTATGACCTGTTCTTGGATGCTCCTACTTGAGACATACTAGATAGGACAATGGAGAGTCCATAGGTTTCCCACAAACTGGACTGGAAGGAGCAACCCAATTAATGCTGAAGCGACAAGATGCTAAGCTTTGAACAGTATGTTAAGAAATTATCCCAATATTGTGAAATTGGCAGATTTTTTTTTTAATTAACCACATACCAGTGAGCTCAACTTCAGATACATATAACTGTTTAGCACAGTAGGAGTAATCTGTCTCAACACAGAGCAACTGTACATTAGCAGGAATATTAATAAATATTCCATACTTCCTATATTTGTAGTCAAAATGGCAAGTGTTTTTCAACATTAGACAAGGACAATTTTAGAAAACATTACCAAATAAATTCTCCCTTGTGAACTCAGTGTGGACGCTGCATTTCAAAATTATAGCTAAGACCACAAAATCTGCCTTACTAGCAAAGGCCAGATTCCAGGAACTGGCCTTTCAGTCTGAAAAGTTATAAACAGTTCTGTTAGACACACTTGCATCAAGGAGATCAAATTGAAATTAACTCTGAATTGTTTCAAGAGAACTTGAATGATTTCTTCAAAGGCAGAAGGGATGCACCCATTACTTTCTCCCATTTCACACCACAAAGAAAAGGTGCTTAGTGATAATGATTTCTGGTTCTTTTAAAAGTACCTTAAAAATAAAAGGGAAGCTTCTCACTAAAGCTGTACTGTGGATTTGCAGGTAGTTTAATTATAAACTTTTAAAGTAAAATATTTATTTCAGGCGCAATCACACAGGCAGACATCTTTGGCTTGATTAAACATCTCCAGTCAACTAATGAATTATGTATTTCCAGCTGATATAACACAGCAGGGAAATTACTGCTACCGTAAGATGGATGTCTTATGCAATTTCCTTTGATTTCATGATAAAGCAAGTGCATATAAATTATGTAAATAACAGCTTACACTCACTATCAGCTGGTTAAGGACAAGAAGCTATCTCAGACTATGAGGTATCCTAGAGTTGTGTGTAGCTATGAAATCTTACTTGGGAAATACTGTACATTCCAAGCATTAGCAGCATTAAGAAAGTAAAACTACTCACTTCAGAAAAGAAAGCCTAGCAACTGGTGACAAACCTGTAGTTTTAAACAAACTGTGCTTTCATTATTCTAATGATCCTGAATAAGTCTGAGAAAAACAAGGAAGTATTCCATTGATGTTTGAAACAATTTGGGGGACATCAGCCATCTGATGTCAAAATTTAAAAATTAACAACTGCGGAGTCTAGAAGTTCATGTTTTCTAATACTATGTTACTGTAAATAGAAACATAATCCACAGCACCCAGCATACGTAAAAGCTTAAATATGGCCCCAAAGTACTTCCATTACTATGCAAATTGAATATTTAAATTTAGCAAAAATTAATATGAAATAAAATAATTTGAGTCTCACATCCTTAAAAAGTAATCAAAGAACCCAACAAAGCAATAGTAGATCTTGTTTGAAACAATCAGTCCTACAGAAAAGTCCTTGCATTTATTCATTATTTAAAAACCCACACAAAACCCAACCCACAAACAAAAATAATGTGTAAACATTAAATTTTTTCCTGGTGTCTACATGAATTAGATGCTACACAGATGCCTGTTTTATGGGGAAGCTCTAGGCCAAAACAAACATTCTTGGTGGGCATTTATAACAATAATTTTGAAACACAAGTTGCTGCCCATGATTGAAATACCTTGTTAATTACTAAATAAAATGTTTTAAAAAATTAGCAATCCAATACTTAAAAATGCAAAGTTCAATCTTCTGAAAAAAACTATTTCTTTGATCCCATATTATTTGACCAACTTTTTCTAACAGCAAAAGGAAAAGACAAGATATCATCTTATGATGGCTTTTGCATCCATTTTGACTTCTGTACATGCATTCTCATGCTGTTAACAAACCCCAGTAGTTTATATCCCAGTTGCATTTCAATCCTTTGTCAAATACGTATTTGTCACTGAAATTAGGAACTGAAATTAGCAAGGGCTTAGCAAGAAAACGGAGATATTTATGTATATGAAAAGGTCACTTCTTCAGTGGTAAAATATTTCTTGTTAATTTTGTACAGTACAAGACTGCAACCATAACCTGATTTTGAATAAGAAAGGGGAAGGCTAATTAAAGAACAAAGGAACGCATTGTGAAGACTTATTCTTTGCATATCTTAGTTTTCAGCAGCTGCATTCTAAAAGAAAATACACTCGATGTTGTGTCAGGTTTGGATTTATCTGTTTCTGCAATGGCTTAATAGGACTGATTCTGATTTCCAAGTATTTACTACTAGCAAAGCCTTAAGTATTTTACTTCATGCATCAGAGACTGACCCTTTTTCTACTTCACGTTTCTTCTGTTCAGTTCTTGTACACCTTTCCTACTTTAGTCATTCTCAAACTACCAGTTGCTTCCAGGACTATGGGCAAGCTCTTTCAAGAAGTAAATTTTATCAGTTTGTTACAGATAAAGAAGCATGACATGAACAAGCTTCAGTAATTGTCTCAATTCTCGTGACAAAGCATTGCGATTGAGAACACATTCTCTTTCCAGATACCTTCTCACACTCTTCCTGGCAACACTGCTAAGGATTTGTTAAGGTATATAATAATCCACAAGAATTTACCTGCTGGCATGCCATTCCAGGCAATAAGCAGGCAACACAGCACATACAACTCATCATAATGACACTGAGCTTTCCAAATTTCCATGTCCAACGTGGGTCTGTTGGCTACTTTTGTTATCAGGAAGTGCACACATATGATACCATCTCTACTGTGTGAGGCAATATGCCTGATGCCTCCCTGTAGAGATGGGTTCACTCTCTTTGTGGAAAGGGTGTTTTATCAAAGTGCAACACAGTTGGCATTTTCCCAAAGTCAGCATACTTCCTAACCAGCACACTCACACAGGGGGTCAGTTGATACACTGAAGAAACTGTTCTCATGTGCAGCAGTCACACACAAACCAGGACAGCAGCCTGAAGCAAGCTACTCCCAGGACCAGAACAATTCCTTCAGCCTGCAGGCTGCCACCCCCATGGGTGGCAAAGTGTCTGCTACATACACTGCTCTAAGCACTTAGGCCAGGCACTCCCTGCTTTCTCAGATTCAGGACAGAAATTTAAATACTGCTCTAAATGAATAAAAAATTAAGAACAAAGAACATTAAAAATTTTTGTTGCCCTGTGTTTTACACTGGAGACAGAAACAACGACTGTATTAAAGTTTCTAAAATCTGTTTTCAAATACAGCATATGTCAGTGCAGGATTTCAGGTCACAAACCTTGGACACCATTGTGGAATACACTGGGCAGAACGCTATTCCGGAGGCACACAAAAAAAGGGAAGTGGAAGTCTTACCCTTGCGGTTCTTGGACGGTCTTGTTTTCCACTTTCTGTTCACATTCTTTTATCATAGAGCTCAAAATAACCTAAGACACATAAGGAAGAGAGAGATACATGACATTTGACATTTTTCCTTTTACATTAACATTTCTTATGAAATCTACTCTGCAAGTAATTCGGACATTAGCAGAACTGTTCAAAATGTTTCCCTGTTTTTTTTCAAGTGGCTTTGAGTTCCAGTTATCTGATAATGCCTTGTGGTTAGAAACAAAAAAAACCGTTCAAAATAACTTAAGGAAGAAAATGTTTTCCAAATAGTTACAGAAGTTCAAGACTCCCTCCTTTTTCCTCAGGCTTTTAAAAACAGAGCTAAAGCAAACTCACTTCTGTGACACACTGTATCTTCATGAACATTATGCATGAAAGAAAAAGCAAGGAAAGAAAAAAGTGTGATGGCATCCTAAGACAACATCCTAATGGAAGGAAGTGCTAAAATCAACTCAGTATCATTCCACTGGTGTCTTCCAGAGTTCCTAGGACTCATGGCTTTTTTTCTTTATTTAAGCAATTACAGTGTTAAAGGTTTCTGCAGAGTATTTAAGACTGAAAACACCTCCACACTGACATTTTTACATTTCTCCAAAAATAAAGGAATGATTCCCAATAGTAGGCTTTAAAAAAAAAGTTTAAAAAAGTCCTACACTTAATTAATGGGACAGGTAAATGCCTCCCTGCCCTTCTCACAACAGTACTGTTTCAACACATTAGGACAAAAGTATTTGAAACACTTAGGCAAAAGAGCTAGAATGCAAAGTATGAAACTATAAATATATATGTATACACACACATATATACACACTGCATAAATGGAAAATTCCTCTGCTCACAGCTCAGAAGAAAGCTAAATATTTATTTGAGACACTAACCTTATAATCTCAAAGCTACAAGCAATTAAAATTAGTAGTGTCTTACCAAACCTGAATATATACAACAAAGGAAAAAACCTATTTCCAATCTCTAAAATACAAATCAGTCACTAATGGTTACTACCAACTGGTAACTATTTTAAAATGCATTTGTATACACTAAAATGCTGGTTTCTGTCAAATCACTTTGGACATCTGCAGCACAACCATTAATTACACTGATAAGATGTGGCCTGGTCTGCAGATCTATGCCACTGCTCACTCTATTTCTCCACAAGTATTACTTCAGCATTTGAAACATTTTAGGTAGCAGGTATTACATACCCTTGAGTGTTTCAGAGAGTGGCATTCAAACAGGACTATAACTCTTCCTGCTAAATTTGCTGTTCTCCACTTGCATAAAATGTTATACAAATACTTAATGCTCAAGAGTACAGAGGTACAAGAGAAATACATTCTGAATTCCAGTGAAAAAGGAAGATTTTTGTTCGGTATCAAAAAAGCCCTGAAGTTTCTAAGCACAGCCACCATATTTTTTGTTACTTAGCATTTCTATCTGTGCACTGGAGTTTTCCTACATTTTTGAACATCTATCTGAATCCAGATGTCCCAAATACCAACAATGTGAAGTCTTGATCAAAGGGGAGAATAATTCGTCAAGGACCCAGGATCATTTCAATAACATGATGGAGTTCCCATCCCTTGCACAGCTCCTTCTGGGAAGGCTGTGTAATTCTTGGATGAAGTGGAACAACTTTTCCCTCTTCCCCAAATTAATTTCTAAATTTCTATATTATGGCTTTGCACATACTGCTCAGACCTGTTCCCTTGGGTTCTCTTTATTTGGTCATAGGACTGATTATGAAATCACATCTCCTTAAAGAGAGGTATTTTAGAGCACTAACTCTATATTTAGAAACACTTAAGAGACTTAACATGCTTAAGTCTTATAAACAATACTGTGGTATATGGACTAAATATTTTTATCAAGTACTGATTCACTATCATGCAATTCAAATCCAGTTACTTTGAGAAGCCATAGATGGCAAGTGGAAAACGAGGAAGAAGGGACTTGAGATTGAACTAGAGATGCTGGTACAGTATCTGAATGTCTGCACAAGGAGAAATGTTTCTTTTAAAGATGACAAGGTCTGACGTAAATGCCCAACTTACACTTGCATTTATACAAAAGAAAGGAAAACAAGTATGAGGTATGAGTGGTAAATTCTGTCTGACAGGACCACACAAGCCAGTTCCACAATGTTACCCTACCAAGATGAGCATAAACTCAGTACTGACATTAGAGCCATGAGAGGTAAGGCTCTGTGATTTAGAAAACGTCTGTTTGTCAAGTGATTTGTCACTTAATCATGAATAACATCACAGTGGCCAAAATAACAAAAAAAAGGCTTAATTCTGTTTATGCAAATGTCTAATTATTTGAGACAGTAAGCAGCATTCATTTCAGAAAACATGATTTTAAAGAGAGAAGGGTTCCAAGACAGACACTAGAACTCAGTGGGCCTCAGAAGCCTCTGTCATGATGCCTACAAACATCCTATTGAAGCAGGAAGCGGATCAAGCACCAGATACCCATTCCTACAAAACAATGGATAAAAACTGTAAAGCCTGTACTGACTTTTCTAACCCACTGGAGCAGAAGTAAATATTTTTAATTTAAATTTCTCTCTGGCTAAAAAAACAAAGCACTTGGCATCATGCCTGAAGTCACTTAATCACAATAATGCAGAATGTGGTAATGGAGGATTGAGAGCTGTCTTCACTTATTGATTCATTTTAAATTCTATTCCAGTCCTCAAACTCCATCAAACCTCTTGTTCTAATTCAGGCCATCTTTTGAACTATGTCTTTAAACTTAGAAGTTATATTAACTACAAAAATGAAGTAGCAGTATTTGTATCAATTATCCCCTTAGTGAAAGAAAATGAAATTTTTGCCTACTGCAACTTTCAGACACCTGCTTAAGACTTCCCAGTCCATCTTCCAGCTCTTTCTGAAAACGGTATCTATCACTGCCACATCTCCAGTGCTGCCTGGGGTAAGTAAACACAATTCTGTTGCCTTTGAGTGATGCTCAGGTCACTACTGCTCCTTCTGACTCAGCCTCCTGGACTCAGATTCTTTCCTTTAATGTTAGAAAGTTCTTCCAATAATATAGAGAAAATAAAAGATTGACACTATAGGCTTTTAGATGGAAAGTGTAACCAGAAGAATTTTGCTACTGAATGTAATAACTTAGGACTCCTAGAGAATACAGTAATCTCAAGTCAGTCACTTTTGCAAACAAGGAAAATGAATTAATTTTCTCACATACAAAGTAATTCATGAAAGTGCGGTATTAACCTTCAAAGACTAAAACAGTATTCCTCTGTCCATTCTGATTAAATCTTTTCTTCCATCCCTTGAAATGTTCATCCTGTTAAGATTTTCCCCAACATGCAACTAAACATCCCCTTGTTTCAATCTCTGTTAGTATGCATTCTCTTCAAGTATGTACCAAAAAAGTGCATACGGCCAAGATTTTCAAGTTGCTCAAGTTGATTTCTTCTGCTAACTTTTTTCGGTTTTTTACTGCTTTCTGTAAGCTCCTACTACCAGAGAAGAACTTGCTCACTCCCATGTTGTCCTGTCTGCTTCTTTTAATCTGCTCTTTACAACTCCCAGAATCACAGAGTGGTTGAGGTTGGAAGGGACCTCTGGAGCAACATCTGGTCCAACCCCCTGCTCAAGCAAGGCCATGTGAAGCCAAATGCCCAGGAAAAACACGTCCAGATGGCTTTTGAGTATCCAAACATGGAGACTCCACAACCTCTTTGGACAATGTGTGCCACTGCTCAGTCATGCTCACAATAAAAAAACCACCAGCTCTGCCCATGGTCTCTGGTCCTGTCACTGAGAAGAGCCTGGCTCTGTCCTCTTTGGACCCTCTCTTCAGGTATTTATCTGTACACTGATAAAATTCACCCAGGCCTTCTCTTCTGCAGGCTGAACAGGCCCAGATCTCTCATTCTCTCCTCCAGCCCTTCACTGGACTCTCTCCACTAAGACCATGCTTCTGTACTGGGGAGCCCAGAACTGGACACAGTACTCCAGATATAAAGTGTATCCCAGGTATTTTAGAACTCTCCTTCCCTAATCCTTAATAGTTTCTTTCCTGCATCACACCAATTTTTGTCTGCATTTCCTTGGATATATTGTAGCCATTGATTTTAGTGTATCCTTTGATTAACTTAAGGACAGTAAAAATGTTTCCTTTTTCTTCATTCTAGGAAGATCTGTGTTTCTACATACATTTCTGACAGTTGAGTATTTGTCTGCAGAGGGTCATCAGCTTAGAAATACATTTTACAAGATTTTACTAGTTTTGAAATCATGTGACCTTTATCAAAAATCTCCTCAATGCCATGTTTTGATGCCACTTATGAGCAGCTCTCCTTAACTTCTGGTTTTAAATGCCATTACATTTCAACTTCTGCCACCTACATCTCATTCTCAGTTAGTAAACGTAGCTGCTCACCTCATGCTCTGGAGAGAGATGTTCCATGTCAGTTCGTAAACACTTCAGTCCTGGTAAAAAGTGATTGACCATTAAATCCTCGGAAATAACTAAAATCCAGGTTGTTAAGGTATAATAAGGATTGACTTCTGAAATTATACTTTTTTTTCTGTCTTCTGATAATGTTGTTCTATGGAACACAAGGACGGCAGCAAAACTAAGAAAATGAAACAGCATTTGACACTTCATGACTAATAAAAAGGAAAAAAAGATCTTGAACATATTTAACATTATGTATTTCATACATCCATACAATTCTTTTAATATTTTTTCTTGATTTATTGGTTAAGTTTAAGAGTTTTGTTTTTGTAGCTTTGTTTTTTAAACAAATCTATCGGTTCCACTGTATGGGGTCTGGCTCAGCTGGAGTTCATTTTCTGCACAGCAGCCCTTAGTGCTGTGCTTTGTGTTGGTACCTAGAAAGGTGCTGAGAACACAGCAGTGCTTTGGTAACTGCTGAGCAGTGCTGGCACAGCATCAGTGCTGTCTCAGCATTCCCCCCATCAGCAGGCTCAGGGCGAGCAAGATCTTGGGAGGGGACACAGCCTGGACAGCCGACCCAAACTGACCAGAGGGATGTTCCATACCCTGTGGTGCCTGCTCAGATATAAAAACTAAGAAAAAATAGGAGTGGGGGCAGGGTCCATTTGTTATTCTGATGTTTGTCTTCAGGAGCCACTGCTAGATGTGCTGAAGACCTGCTTCCCAGGAAATAGCTGGACATTGCTTGCTGATGGAAAGTAGAGAATAAATCTTCTGTTGTGCTTTGCTTCAATGCATGGCTTATGCTTTGTTAAAACTGCCTTTATTTTGACCCATGAGGTTTTCCTCCATCTGATTTTCTCCCCCACCCTCACCCCATCCTGCTGAGGAGGGGAGTGGGAATGGCAGTGGCTTGGTGGACACCTGGTATCCAGCTAATCCATGATATTCACCATCTCTGAAAACATCTCCCTTATGCTGAATAGATCATGTTTTACATGACAAACGTAGTTATCTCTCAAATATTAAGCTTCTCTCACCACCAGAAAAGTAACAACTAAACTTCCCCTGAAAAAAGGATACAACAACAGGAAAGAGCACTGTAGGATTCAAACAGGTGGGTAGCGATATCCAGTCTCTTCGAATCAACAGACTGCTGGTTGTTGACCAAGGCTAACTTGTGCAAGTGTGGAATAACAACTGGGAAAGTAAATACAGAAATAAGTGTTTGAAACTGCTTTCCACAGACTTGTTTAGCATGAAACAGGTGCTATGTGGCAACTGCAGGCACCTGAAACTTCACACATCAGCATGCAGTAAGAACTGCGAACCATTGCTTCTGATTTGCCTTTGCACATCTACTGGACTGACTCAAACTTGAACTAAAAATTTGTGGTAGCACCACCTAAAATAAAAAGATACCTTCGAGTACTTTTGAAATAGTAACTGCTTACAGAAAAAAATGAAAAACCCCATCAATATAACCAGCATACCTATCAGCTTTTGGACAGAGAGAGGAAGACTGCACCTTCCCATGGATGCAACTTACATTCGTCTCTAAACCTGGGCTCAGCATTAGGTCCAACTCTTCCAAATGTTTTTATGATTTCTGTATGTAAAGAATGTTGGTCTTGATACTGAGGGTCCTCCAGGAAAGATGCCAGCTGCATTTTTACTCTCTCCAGAAGCTTAAATATTCCCAGAGAAATAGAAAGAACACAAAAGAATGAAGATGCTAGAAATTGTTATGATCAGTTCAGAGTATGTTTATAATCTTCCATACTTCAGACAGAGGGCAGATCTTGGACTTTCTTCTAATTTACAGATTTTTTTCCTAACAGGATGTTCCAAGCTCTTCAATGCACCTCTATGTTTTAAAGACTGTTACAAGGGTTTTAATCTATCCTTTGACCAGAGACAGGTGCTTCCATATAGCTGATCTTTCCTCCTGAGGTTCCTTGAGTCTGATATTCCCTTTTTTACCTGCTATTACAGTTTCCCTCTTACTATTAACAACTACAGAGTTTTCCTGTTTAATTACAACTTAAGTAATGCCATTTTTTGTATGTATCTCAACTAATAGGCTGAAAATATTTTTGCAGAGGACAGAGATGCAAAAGTAACCATCATAAAATCAATGGAGTTAAAAAGATTTCTTCAACTAAAGGCTAGAAAACTGAAAGTAAGATGACATAGGTATTTCATTTGCACTCAAAGTTGAAAAAATAACATTTTATAATGCATGTTGGAAGGTGCTATCACCTCTTTACTCTAAGGCTTATTATAATTAGTGCAATGGATACAGTAATTTCTGTGTGGTAACAAAACAATATTCTTCCCAACTGATTATAGGCATGCATTCCAAGCTACAAAATTCTAACTTTTCCATCTTCCAAGTACGTGTGAGTCATCACTGACTTGACTCACATTACTCACATGTCCTCAAACACATTCTTTTAGAATATGTTGAAATTACGGGAAGAATGCAAGCTCTGCAAAAAGCTGCAAGGACTTACAGAAGAAATTCGGTTGCACAGTTGTTATATGAAACAAAATCCAGTTTTCTACTGCTTACAACAGAATCCTGAGTGTCTTCAGAATTCTTGTCTTTTACCATAGCATCATCATTTAAAAAACGAGAAGAAATTGCATCTCTACATTATCTTCAAGGAATATTTTGGTAAGGTCTCAGTGCCATCTTGGACACCAAGGGCTAAACCAGCAGATATGACTGGAACAACAAGAGTCTTGTGCTCTTCTAAAGTATTTGGGAGCCAAGCAGGATATCCTAAAGCATCTAAAATAGTACAATATACTTATGTGGACATTTTTGGTCACCATTTTAAAATAGAACTATTTCATTTGGAAATAACTGAGTTAGATTTCACAACCGTACTGGAGAAGGTTTTAAAAAACATTTTGAGCATGGGATTTCCCATCTTCTAGCACAGGCCTCCCCTCTACTTATCTGCCTCTGTTTGTTTATGTTTGTTTGAGATTTATAAGGAAACGCTTTTATTAGTTATGAGGGTTGGTTTGTTAAAAAAAAAAAACCGGAAAGCATTTTGGAAGAGAATATGACAACGAAAGAAAGAATTTATGAGTTGCCCTTTCTTTTACTCTGGATTTACAAAAAGTCATCTACTTCTTATGCTACAAAAACACAGGTGGCAACAGATGTCTTACCTCTCTCTGAGTAACAGTTTCCATGATGGTCCCAAAAGCAGGGATTGTAGCAATCCTTACTGAACTACAATGGAAGAACAGAGTCTTTAAGATGTATTCAATGCCAAGAATAAAATTACTTATAGCAAAATTAAAAAATTAGTACTTTTAAGTTACATTAGTTTCTAGCAATGACAAAAAAAAAAAAAAAAGGCAGACCAGGAAAAAGACAGGATTAACTCAAGGTCTCAGTCTGAAACTCACAATTCAGGATCACTGGACAAGGTAACAAGGGCCGGAGCAACCCGCTTGTCAACTAACGCTTCACTCATGCCTCGAAGAGTCAGCTGTAAACCAGTCAACATGCAATAAAAAACGCTTTGGTAAACTTGAAGAACTGGGTTAGCTGTGACTGAGGATGGGCAGGCAGACTCTTGGGGTTGTTCTTGGTTTAGTCACCCACACAAGACATTAAAGCCACTAAGACTATTCATGCTGTAGCATCTGTTAGTAACAAGTTGTTAGTGAGATCAGCAAAGCATCCCTCCTTAGCTTGAAAGAAATACCACATCAGAATGTCCAGGAAATTAACTGCCATGGCTGTCGATCAGAAATGAGATGCAGCCAAAACTACTTTGCATTTCATTAATGCAAATGATAACTTAATTTTGCAGTAGCAAAGCTGATAGCATTACAGAATAGCAGTATCCAGCTTTCTGCTAGAAATTATGTAAGCAAATTTGAAAACTGAGAACATGATTAAATATAGAAAACAAAAATTAAATTTAATGGATTTAAGTTTTCTATTTAAAGTTTCTTCAGCATTTTTATACAGTTTAATTCCAGGTGTTGCAGTAAACCTTTTTGTTTAGAAATAAGTGATTTAAAGGTCACTTTCCTTTAAAAGTAATTCAATTTTTGTTCACCTAGATAAAGAGACATAACTGATGGTTATTTCTTTCTAAGTATTAAGAGGGATGCTAGGTATGTAAGACAGGGAACTTACATTTCAGGGTCACTGGAGAGAGTAATGAGAGCAGGAACAACTCTCTGAGCTACCAGAGTTTCATGTACCCCCTTCACCAACAGCTGAGTGGTCGGAGCAGGGGGGTATCACAGGTGATGCACGGAAAGAGCGAGCACAGTATCATGGGAAGAAGAACGGCACAACCAAGAGAGAGAAAGAAAAAACACAAAAAGCAAACCAAAATTAGGAGCTAAGCAAATACTGCTACACTAGAGCTTCATAAATGCAAAGGCGTGAAGAAAGCTAAAGTGGTCTGGCAATCAGCACAAACATGACAAATTCAACAATACAATGTTTTCTCTATTTTCAGATATTTTAAAACTTGAACTCAAACCTTTAGCAAGTAATTGCATGTTTTAATTCAGATACAAATGTAATTATGTATTATAAATAAAGTTATGTATAATTAAGTACTAAAGCGATGTCAATTTGAATTTGACAATTTCATGTAAATGCTGTTCTTAGCTCAATACAACAGTATTTATCATAGTAGGTGGCTGTCACATGCAACACAGAAGTCTTGACTAGGCCAAATGTGTGTGGATTTCCCCACACTGAGTGATACCTTTGACACCTTTTACAACAAGACAAACAGCACCTTCCTAGATGCTTTTCAGCTTTCCTGAAAGTCATTCAGGACTACTTGATATTTAACTACCATCCAAGCAGTATGCACGGTGGTCTGTGCAGGTAGAAAATGGAGAATCCTTAAATTATCCATGAAGTGTATCCTCAAGTCTTTTTGCAAACTAAGGAAGAGGTATATTTGTTGCAGTGCGTCCCAAATGTTAAAAGCTTGAAATCACAGTAAAATTCATTATCCCTGAACACAACAAAGTTGTTTGAATCCAGATGTTCCCCGGAGATTTTTTTACATTACCTATGTAGCTTTACACAAGCATTTGCTGCATATGTTGCAGATGCCTGTTACATACTTTATTCCTATGAAAATCTACTGATTTTCAAAAATGTCAAGTTGCAAACTTTTTTAATATTCAACAAAATGGTGGGTTTTATCTTCATTAATAAAAAGAGGAAAGATTAGATATTTCCATTTCGTGTCTCATGTAAGGAAGTCTGCATGTATTTGCTAGTTTTAGGAGATAAATATAAAAACCTTATCAGTAAGTAATCAGTAAGAAATATGAAATGTCTTTTTAATATTTAGCTATAGTCAAATAACTCATATTGCACAATGAACACAAATTAAATTCTAAGCTTTTCCCCTGGGAAAAGTGATAGCTGTCAGTATATCAGTACCAAAACCAGGCAGTATTTACATCCTCTAACTAGAGAAGATTTTACATTCTGCTATTTGTTAGAGCATTCCTGCTTTACCAGCCCTGAATTTAAACCAAAGTAAGTTGTGAAAGATTGGAAGGAAGCTGACTTTCCAGAAGCTTCCACATAAAGCAGTCGTTTTTATTAAGCAACACTTGTGTGTGCATGTATGCGAGTGCAGGCGTGAGTGCACACAGACGTGGAACAGAGTGTGGTCTCACAGACAATAACTGGAGAAGGAAGAATGGGGAGAAGTGGTGTGAAAACATAAGACACTATTGCTGCAAAGGACCCGGAGGAGCAAAGTTGCAACATCCTCTACTTGTTATTCAGAAAGTATTAGGATGTCAGTTCAACTACAACATTTTAACATTAATACATTTCACAATTATTTACATTGGCAACAACTCCAAGTGCCAATCTATTGAGTTCACGGGCTACTCTTCAAACAGCTTTAAGTTCTTTGGCTCACGATTTGATTATGATGGTTTTACTCTCATATACAGCTTTACTAATTTTCACATTTATTAAAATAGAGAATGCTTATAATTTTCAATCTTGGACAAACAGGGACTTGAGTTTTCTTTACCAACCTTCATTTGGAGAAAAGCCGAGCAGTTATACAGTGCTTTGCAAAAAAACCCAAATGCCTGGGATTTGTATAATTAGCAAATAATTTAGAATGATCTCAGCTTCATTCCTTTCTGGTCTGCCACATTTCTAATATGGTAAAGCATGATAAACAGATGCGTTCCATCATACAGAAAGTAAAACATGCTTTATAATACAAGTGTCATTCTGAGGATGTGTCCCTAGCCCTGAACCCAAACAAACCAGCAAAGCTTATGTATAACTCAAGTACGCGCTGCACGTTCAAACTCGAGCAATCAATTCTGCTTGCATCAACATTCAAATGGGAAACTACTGACTAAAAACATTAATACAGAAGCAACAGGAACAGCTGGATGGGCAAAGCCATGAAGCAGCACCTAAGGTTAGAGTGAGACAGACAACGTAAATTTTTATCTTGTTTTGATTCCTCTAGATCATTACTTACACATACTAGAGCTTAAAAATGGTAGCACAAAGCTTCCTGCCCCAAAGGAACAAAGGAGTGGAAAGGCCCCACATCACTTCTGTGTCCTTCCAACCCTTAAGAGACTGTAAAGTTTTGGTAAAGCAGTTGGGCCTGTACTCTCTGTGCTGCTGAGAACCTTTACTGTTCTCACATAGCTGTCCTACAGGCCACATACTCTTCATCTAATTATCTAATCATAAATGGGCTTTGTCATTCAGCAGCCTCTGAGGTTACAGAAATTCCTTGAGTGATGGAATCATTCAGTAGTGAAACCACCCCTTTGCACAGGTGACTTCTCAAATTTACATAATGCCATATATAAATACATATGCTATGGCTATCCAGGAAATGGCAATATGCTACTATTTTCAAGTAAGAAAAGCATCTAAAAGAAAGCTGCCTAGGCTTTAGTAAAAATTGAAGTATGCTAAGAAACAAGATATGAAACAGCATGCATAGACTGCCTAAAAATAATCAACATGCAGCTGAATTTGAAAAGAAGATGCAACCATGACAAGAGCCTGTTGTAACTGAGGTCTTTCACATGTTTGGCTCGTGTTTATTAGGAAGGAAAAAAAGCTTATTATTACAAATATGATATATAAAATGCTTTAGTGAGATGGAAAGTATGCAAATGTATTTTAAGGGTGTCCAAAAATTGCCATCTCCTTTTTAAAAGGAGGGGCAAAAAAAAATCCCCAGAGAAAAAGGACTTTGTTAGATGTTTTCAACTGAAGTCTAAGGATGGAGCTTGTTGTGGTTGTTTACTGCTCTCTGCTCTGACTTGCAGAGTGTCAGTAAAGAAAGCTAATGGATACGTTAAGCGCTCTTTTTTCCTGAGGCAGACTTGAGATTCATTTTTGCAAATGGATACAAGATGTCAGGTTCAGCTAGAGGTCCCCTGCAAAGCTATCCAAATGAGTCAAATGTGGAAGGAATGCACAAAAGAAGAAAGGGGAAAAGTAATGGTGATTAGAAATGTGTTTTTAACATGCAAAGGACAAAAAGTTCTCTTTGTTCAGCCAGTGGAGTATGTCCCAGAGTTTTTGCATATGCCTTTTAAAATTAACATGTGATGAAACAAAGGCATGATGTGAAAATAAAAGCAAACTTACTAGGTATACATTTGAGTCTTTATTCTGACCAAAATTTATAGATGTTAAGGGAAAGATGAAGCTGTCATTATGAGGCAAGTAAAATAACTATAAATTCTTTTAAATTCTTTTAATTTTTACAAAAAATACAAAATTGGTTACATTTGTGTCTTCCCCACCATATCTGGTACAAAGAAAACTAGTTTGAATTACAATGCAAGTGCATTGTATGAGCATACGTAAGACCTACTGAAAATGGTAAGTTGTATATTAGACTACTGAAGATGTGTTGAATAGCAAAAGCAGAAGTTAAAACTCAGAGATGCTTATGTTTAACTAAAGACCTATATAAAGATGTGCTGTTGAACAGAGAACAGATACAGAAACAACTGAACAACAACCTCCTGCTCCATCACACAGTACACAGCTTATTTAAGTTCTTTGCAATTACTAAGAACATAGCAACATTGTCTGATTGATCCCTGTTCTAAAAAACAAATTCTAGTTTTAAAAAAGTAAAAAAAAGGTTGGATAACACTTACCTCAAACATTCTAGCAGCTGTACATCGAACAAGAGCAGAAGTATGGACAACTCCATACCATAAAACAGTTAATAGCAGCTCATGATAAGCTGGGTTTGCACTAGAAGAAAACAGTTTGGTAATTGAGCAAACAAAAATACTCCCAAGCCCTAGATATGTTCTTTATCTAAAAAATGAAATCTTAGGAATTCCTTGTTCAACAAGGAATTTATCCATTCTGAAGGATACAAAATACTTCTCGTTCTGAAGGACTCGCAATATGTTGCAGGCTAGAAAATATGCTGCATTTTGAAGATAATTAAAAGAACCCCAAGCCCCACTTTAAGAACATAATTTTCGATCAATTATTATATTTGAATGCAAATACATATGTAGAACAAATGACAACAGTATGGTAAATACAAAACTAATTTCCATTCTCAATGAGTTATTTTTGCGGAAATTTTTTGTTTGGGTTTTGGTGTTCCTCTTTTACACTTCAGAGTGTTGGTTTTTTTTTAACTGCTACATTTTTAACCTAGAAATTACATTTACACTAGGGAAAAAAAAGCAAGTACACTCTTTATTCACCCAAAGCATCACAGTTATTTAAAATTACAAACAGATTGACAGCTTTTAATAAAAGCTTCTAATGTATTTAGGTGTAGTCAACCCCAAGGTATATTCTTTACCCTAGTTCCACAAAGGAAGCTTTCAGGCTATCCAGAGGAGCATGGGACAGTGAAAGCATGGTCATTACATCTTCTAGGAATCCAACTAACAGCTTGCGGTCTTCTTCCTGAAAGAAGGGGAGAAGGGAGGACACTGATGAATGTGCTGGAAGGATTGCTGAGGTTTTGATGACAACCAACAGCTACAGAGCAGATGAAATATGAAAAAGAACAAACGAGATTAAGCGTTTAACAATGTTCTTAGGGACTTCAAAAATGTGGTTAAAGAACAGGAGCCTTTCAAAGCAAACACACAAAGAGATTGTGTTCCATCAACTAAGCACATACTCATACATAAATTGTCTTACTAAAGAAACTTTTAACAACAGTACTTAAGCACATTTATGACTCCTGGAAGTTTATAATTGGTCACAATCCACTAAAAATTTGTAAGATCATGAAGAAATTTTTTTTTTCCTGTAAGGTATGTATATACTAGAACTTGACTGCTTGTTGCTGGAAGATTAGGTAAGGATTACAGCGTGTTTGTTTCAGTACTAAGTAACACTAAAATTTTAAGACTCCAACTAAGCCCCAAAAGGCAATTTACATGTTTCAGTAAATTTTGCACCATGATGTCTGCGAAGTTCACAGTTAAATAGCCGAGAACCCAATTCAGGAGTAACATTAATAGAGTTTTGATAGAGGGACATGGTAACAACATGATCTAACTGTGTATCACCACTCGACTAGAAAACTTTGCTTGTAAATGTATTTACAGCTGCCCATTCATCTACCTATCTTCAAAGCACAAGAACAGTAAGTTTTCAAAGAACACAGTAATGTATAGGTATTTTTTAAAAATAAATTTTTCACACCATTATATATTTAACAAAGAAACAGAAACCCAAACCTACCTGAATATAACATGTAAGGACCCCTGTTGCATAGATGGGAACTGTGGCTTTTGTTAGCACTCCATTACCTGCTGTGGAATCTAATGAAACACAGTGAAGAGTTTAGGTTTTATACATACATATGAGTATAAAATACATATATTATATATAGTAGACTTAAATGTGTGTATTTAAGTATTGCATTTAAACACGTTTTTATATATACATGAAGAATTTATATGCATAAATATGCATATATACACAAATGTGCTAAAATACTGTGCAAGGGATATTTGAATTTGAGGGTTTTTTTTACCTTACGTACAATCTACAACTCCAGAATGTTCCATTCAGATTAAGGCTACATTTTTCAACATTTCACAAAGATAACATATTTGAGAACTGTAGCCTGAAAATGTTATTTGAGTAAGATATTCAAAGTTCTTTTCCTGTTGCAATTAAGATCAATTCGTTTGAGTAAAAAGCTACTTACCTATGTTTTCCTCAGACAGTCTTAAGATTTCCTGGAACTGTGGTTTTACCTATGCAAAGGATGATGAATCTCATGTAAGAAAACTTGTCACCAGTGTCAATTAACTTAGAAAAATAAAAGAATTGCAAAACAAAGCAAAATAAAATAAAATAAAATAAAACAAACCCAAACCAAAACAACAACAATCCCATCTCTGGAGGCAGCACATATTCATAACAGAGTTTTATAAAATCATCTTTAGGTAATCCTCTCATGTTTGACAATTTCACTTAAAAGCATTTTTAAATTATATTCAGAAGTTATTTTATTGAGAAAAATTATATAATTCCTTGATAAAAATGTTTAGATATCACTTACAAAAAACATTTCATCAATTTTAAATTTTTTAATCAAGTAAGGCTGGAGTACTTATGCACACTACCAAGAGTGAACAGCATGCTGCTCTGAAGAAAGAAAGTTGTTAAATAACCAGAATTAGGATGATCTCTCCTACTCTGTCATTCAAAAAGGAAATATGAAGAATACAGTTTAAAAACAAAAAAAAATGTCCCTGGTTAGGCAAGATGAGAAGGGCATTCCAAAATGACCAAAACCAGAAAAGGACACAACTAGAGCTCTAAAAATAGCAGGTTTAAACGTACTTATAGAAAAGCATCAGTGTGACACGAAAATACAAATGATCACAAAGGGTGGGTGTTCTGACATACTGTAAATATAAAGAATACGTGTTATCAAGGTACTATTTATGTAGAATATTTAAGGTAATATCTTACCTTAGTGTTTGTAAAAATTTTCCCAAATGTTCTACAAAGTCTCCAGAAAAATCTAGAGAACTCATGGACACAGGCAGTTGATGCTACATTGATCTTGCCAACTATTTCTATAAGCTGTGGGAGCCTAAAAATCAGGAAACGAAAGGATACTAAGTACTACTCTGATTTTTTGATTTTGTCCATTTACATTTGTATAGATTTACTGCTTATATTAATAACTACATGCACACACAGAGCACTATCTGTTCTAATAAAATTAACTACATGTTCTGTACAATTCCTGACCCATGAAGAAAGCAAGAGTTCAGGTGCCAGAAGTCTGACCCATATTTTCAAACATCTGTTGCTATCATGAGATAGAATACAAAAAACTTTACTTCACAAGAGAATTATACCAATGCAAAAATAAAAGAAACAAGTTTTCAGAGCAAATAGTTACCTACATGTTCTGCTAGACTTGATATTTTCTGAATAAAATCGAAGTCAATTCAGCATGAAAATTAAAATGCCTAAAATAAATTCAAACTTTTCCTTTTTAATAATTCTCAAATGCAATCATTCTTAGCACTCTTATATTCAGTAATTGTTAAACATGACCACGCTTAAGAACTATTAACTTTGACACCTTTTAAAGTGAGGTATCCTAAGACAGAAGTTAACTCACAGCTGATTCACTACCCATAACAGAGTCTCCCAGCCAGTGGTGCCCTCATGTTCCAGCTGATGGTCGTACAGCTGCAACAGCAGCGCCAATTGCTCACGGCTTCCAATGATGACGGCGACGTCCTGAAGGGGCGACACGGGCCGGGGAAACCTGGTGACTGTAACAGCACAGAACAAGCAACCATTAACGAAAGAACATGAAAATACCATGGAGGTGATGTCAGAAACTGTGAACCTCATTAAGTGCCTTCTCTACAAGGTTATCAGTTTGAGTTCTAAAAATCAGTGGGTTAAAATCATGTCTTAAGAGATTATGTAACCCTCAGTTAGAAAGAGAAAATACCAATACAAGGAGGTTATGTTATTTTATTATTGCCAGCACAGTTTGACCAAGGTCAAACCCTTCCTGACCAACCTAGTGGCTCTCTGTGATGGAGTGACTACATCTGTGGACAGGGAAGAGCTACAGATGTCACTTATCTGGACTGCTGTAAGGCCTTTGACAGTCTCCCATAACATCCTCTCCAAACTGGAGAAATATGAATTTGATGGATGGGCTTTTCAGTGAATGAGGAATTGACTGGATGGTCACATCTGGAGGATAGTGGTCAATGCCTAAATGTCCAGATGGTCATCAGTGACAAGCTGTGTCTGTCAGGGGTCCATACTGGGACCAGTAGGGTTCACTATCTTCATTAATGACACAGACAAAGGGACTGAGTGCACCCTCAGCAAGTTTGCAGATGACACCAAGCTGAGTGGTGCAGTTGACATGCCTGAGGGACAGGATGCCATCCAGAGGGACCTGGACAAGTTTGAGAAATGGGCCCACGTGAACCTCATGAGGTTCAACAAGGCCAAGTGCAAAGTGTTGCACCTGGCTCAGGGCAACACCCTGCACCAATACAGGCTGGGGCATATGAAGGGACTGAGACTTGGGGGTGCTGGTAAGTGATAAACTCAACATGACCCAGCAATACTTGCTTGCAGACCAGAAAACTGACACTATCCTGGGCTGCATCCAAAGCAGCGTGGCTAGCAGGGCAAGGAAGGTGATTCTGAGCTATTATTGGCTATTAATGGAAATCAGTTATTCAGAAACCTTTATGACAAACAGTTAAAAATTGCTTTGCTTTCTAAAAGCTTCGTATAAGAAGCAGAGAAAAACAGATGAATTTTTATTTATTTTTGGTGATAATCAGGTATCTTAAGCATAGCACGGGGTGGAAAAAAGAAGCATTATTAGAATTTGCTAAGGCAGACCAATATGAAAAAGATCCATGTATCAGAAATTATTAATTTACCTTCTATTTGTGGTACTTCTCCCTGAAGTTTAGCCTTGCTTGTAAAAGGTGCATTCTGTAGCACCAGTGCAAACAGTGAAGGAATCAAAGACTGCAGGGCAGACAGATACATGTGGAGCTTATGTTCATCCAAGCCATGTTCTCCTTCCTGAAACAAATGGGACATTTACTTGAAAGTTTTCAGTTTGGATGATCTGTTCCTTAGGCATGTATTCCCTGGCAAGACATCAACACATCTGTGATGAACTTCTACACAGACACACTAATTATAAAGTGATTTAGCCTAACCATAGGTGTATTTTGTCACCCTTAAGTCACCTCTACTCAAATGATTCAGGCAATACAGCCTTTGGCATTTAGCAGTTCATGCTGATGAACAGACTGATATTTTTAAAGAGCATTTTTCAGCACATTTTGGAAATGTAGATCCTTTGCCTCAGAGACCAAGGCACCTAAAGTGAATAAACTAGTCACCTGTACTCTGAAAGGAAGCATCTTCTTTCAGTGTGTTAGATAGTTATGAGGTACCTAATTTTTCCAGAACTTTTGAGGTATCTGTCAAATGAAATGTGCAAATTGGATCATAATCGGAAATGACCTACCTTAACCATTCCAATATACTTTTATTGCTTATTTAATAAAAACTGCAGTTTACTAAAATCTACACAATTTAAATATGGGGCAAATGCTATTAGGCTATAAAACAAAACATTACTAAAGAAGAATATGTTTCGTTTGGGGGGTTTTGTGTTTTTTTCTTGGTTTTTTTTTCCTTTTTTCCAAAGTACAAGTACAGAATACAAAGAAAATTCTCCAATGTAGAAAGAGTTGAGCACATACCCTGAGCAATTTTTCAATTTTATTAAGCAGTGTAGGTATAAGATGGAACTGTAAATTTCCCAGTTCTGTTGTCCAGGCAGCATAAGCAGGTAAAAATACCTGATGTGTTGCACTGACCACACGTTCTGAAGGGTCTCCTAAAGCTGAAAGCAGCAGCTCAAAACCCTAGTAAAAGACATTAAAGAATGCAATTATTTCCCAAAAATTTATATACGTATTTTACCACTCTGCCTTCAAAAACTCAAAGAGAAAAGTTCCTTATTTTCACTTATCTGAAACATTATTGGGCAGCATTAAGCCGACCTACAGGTAGGCTTTGGTGTAGCAAACGGATCTGTCTTAGCAAGTGATGATATCAAACTGGCTAATAATATTAGTTGGGCAGTGAAGTGGTATGTTCTTAGAGGTAAATTATGAACTATTAGAGCACCTTCTGTATAAGGCTTACACCTGAAAATCTAATGCTACTTGTAGTTTTTCTGTTTTGTCTTGGTAATACAGTAAAATCAACATTCATATAAATAATAATAATTTTTAAAAGTGTCTGGAAAGACTTAATAAAAATGTAGGAATTTATACAAGCCCCTATTATTATAGAACCTCCTGTTCATGAAGTATCTCTAAAAAGCATTTTATCCATACAGAACCCAAACCAAATTATACCTGTTGATATTTATCTGGATCATCAATATAGCCCATAATGATGCCAAGGCTTTTGATCACAGCTTCTCGCACCAGATCTGCCTTATCTTCCATTAGCATTTGCTGCAGCATGGAAAGTACTAAAGAACTACGAATTTCTTTCTGTTTGTAAACAAGAAACACATTTGTTAAATCAATTGAAACAAGAAATGTGGGTTTATATCAACTATTACAAATAGTTTGCACTTCTGTTAGTGCTCACAAACAAAATCCCTTACTCCAATCACAAATTCCTTTATAAATATTACATGTTCAGTTTTCACAACAGAAGATGAATGAATATAAAATGTCAATACCTTTATTAGAGAGATTTTTGTCCTACTAAGCACAGAACTAAGGTCCTTTAATTCACATGGAACCAAAAATAACTAACAGCAATAAAACTACTATAGGCCTAAACTCAAAACTAAGTAACCACTGCATTGTTAAATAGGAGAAGTGGGGGTTTTAATTTAGGTTCCCTTCCCCCACCCCTTTCTCTGAAGCTTCAAATTCTAGTTTACCACTGTCATAATTTTCACTGCTTCTTCCAACTGGCAGCACTCTTGATGTAACATTCCACAGTGTCTGAAGAATGCTACAGTTGAGTGCCAATTCTTTTTTCACAGATTGTTTCCTTAATTGGTCCTAATAATCTCTTCTTTACATCATTTTTACTGAAATGAGTATTCATATTGTTTTTAGAAACACTTTCTAGCTAGACTAACCTGTACTTCTTCATAATAAACTACCTCCTTCTTAAAGTGACTTAGCGAATCTCACGTGTGATATAAAGTAGAAAACAATGTGACAGTCTATGCATAATCTACACACTTGGTAATGTTTAAAATGATAAAGGATGCTTACATTATGCATCAGATTTTTATCTTGCTTTCACTAGCAGGTATTCAGAGTCTATTAATACTTACTGGTAGGTAAGGTGCTAGAGCTCCACAGGATTCTGCTACCAGTAGCCGTCGCTCTGGGTATTTGTGGTTGATCTGGTAAAGAGAAACAGATGAACTATTTGTTTTGCAGTAACCAGTATTCAAAATGTGGTTAGGATGAACTGCAACAGAGGGGTGTGCCTGCACCTCTCCAATAAACACTGACTGAGCTCACAGAAGTTGCACCTGGGTACTAAGCATCTCAAATTCTTGCACTGAGGCATAAAGGTGAAGCAGTTGTCCTATAAGACGAAGCTTATAGTAAGGGAAGAGTCAGAGAAGCACATATGTATATGAGAAACACATTTGTATATGTTTCATGTATATGCAATGAAAAGGAAAGCAGTGTATGGGCTGCTGTACTCTAAAGAATTTGCTTATCTCCTGAACTGGCAATGAAATGAAATACTTTGTCTAATGAAGCCCTTCAGGAGCACTGTTCCTCCAAGAGCTACACAAGTGCCCTCTAGTGCTCTGAGCCAGTGTAGCAGAGCTACCCAGGTCTTGCTGAGCCTTCAGAGTCGAGAGAAGACACCTGTACTAAGCCTAAACGTATTTGCATGCTATTAAAGTTCTACTCTCAAGTCCAGCATAAATACATCACACTTCTAAAAACAATTCATATTACCAAGAGCCTCTTGATCCTGTGCTATTTCCCCTTTTTACTCAGAAGTTGCTTGAAAATTCTGCTTTACAAATTTAATATTGACACTTTGGAATCAAGTTTACATCCTGGTGGAGTCAGATTTAATGGCCCGTGTAATGGTTGTACAATGAAACAAGCAATATGTTTCAATATACTTTGTGAATAAAAAATTCTATGGTAAAATGCTGAGAGTGAAATGTGAAAATTTTTTCGATGCTTTCAGATAAAATAGGGTAAGCAGCACTTGGTGCAACTGTTTCTTTCTCTCTTGCTATGCAGTGCACAGCCTAGGTGATGCAGCCATCTCACCATGAAAAAAGACCGAAGTACTCACTGCCTTCTTTATCTCTATCTTGAAAGACTTGCCTTCAGTAGTATGAAGTCCCTAAAATCCATGCCAAATTCTGGCACAAGGAGGACATTTGGGAGAAAACTAGCAGGCCAGGAAACATTTGAAAAATTTGGACATACACTGGTCTGTGGGCCCTGATGGGGATATACCCATGAGTGCTCAGGGATCTGGCTCATGTCGTTCCAATAACACTCTTGACAATGAACAAAATGCTGTGGCAATGGGGGAAGTTCCTGAGGACTGGAAGAAAGCAAATGTCACTGCTGCTCTCAGGAAGGGCAAGACGGAGAACCCAGTGAAACACAGGCCAGTCTGCCTCACACCAGCTCCTGGCAAGGTGTCGGAGCAATCAGTCTTACAAAGCATTTCCAAACATCCGAAGGACAAGAAGGTGGCTGGAAATAGCCAGCAGGTATTTATATAGAAAAAAACTACACACCACCAACCTGACAGCTTTCTGAGATGACTGGCTCAGCACACTCAACAATGATGCCTGATTCTAGCTGTCGTGGTATGAAATTACCGAGAACTCTCTCAAGAATAAAGTGTGGAAAAGATGATTTCAAAGACAGTTAAATGAACAATCTTAAGCTTCAGGACTAGTCTCAAGCATGGGAGAATGTTCTTTGAGTGTGTCCATCATTATTTTGCATTCATTCATCAGTAGAGCACCTGTAATAATTTTTGGAAGCGTGGAGATTTCATAGATGAAAAATATTAAGGACAAGTGAGAGGCTGCTTTAAAACCTACTAGGCTGTGAAGGTGGTGAGAAACTGGAACAAGCTGCCCAGAGAAGCCGTGGAAGCCCCATCCCAGGAAGTGTTCAAGACCAGGCTGGAAGGGGCCTGTAGCTAGATGGCCTTTAGGGTCCCTTCCAACCCTAATTTTTTATTATTCTGTAAAATCTTTGACTTATGTGCCATCTTTTCAAATGCAAATTCCCCACTGGCAACAGAGACACATCATCTTCTGGGGCTCTGCCTATCTGAGGGAAACAGCAATAACTAGTTTCAGCTGATTTAGGTGGTCTGGCATGGCAATATAAATATCACCCTTGATATTGCAAAGACATACTGGAGGAAAAAAGACTCAAATTTCTGTCAGGTTTGTGTTCAGGGAAGATGAGTAGCCCTTGGAAACTAAATGTAACTAAAATGTTTCTTACAATCTATTTTCCTTTTGTCTTTAATAAGCAGTATTCCAACTTTGGAAGCCAATAACTGGTCATTAGTTTTGCGTGACCTTTTTAGCATTCACAGATCCTTCAACTAAACGGAGTCAGTTACCAAATTTTACCTGTAAAAGAGCAGGTAGAGAGTTTACAAAGACTAGCCTGATAACTCTGAGCTCCAGAAGGTATCAATGAAAAGATGAATTTTCTGAGGGCCCAGTCCTTTGCATCTGTAAATAGATTTTGGTTGGAGACCAAGGGCATGAATCCTTTCCATGATTTACACATCTACTGTGAAAAGTAGAAAATTATGTCTATACTTGAGTTCCTTCTATAAACTTGAGACTTGTGACAATAAGATTCAGCTGGTATTTCACTGAGAAAGTAATGACCTGGTTCCAGTACTGCAAACAAAGCCTGGCAAACTGCATTAAATAAGGGCACTATGATATATGACTTGGCAGTCTGATATGCTGTACTTTTACACTTGGACTCGTTTCTCTTTTGCATCAGCAATTAGCATGAAGTGGATGAGAAAAATGTGCTCTTACTGAGGTGAGATAGTTTTTTTCAAACACAGTTTAAATTTCATGAGGACTAAGAAAACAAGATGTTGCTTACAAAATTAGGCAAAAATACAGAATTCTTTGTATGGCTCCTTTCAAACTACTACTGTCATGAGAACATTTAATCAACAGATGCATCAGTCATTCACAACAAGCACAAATGCTGCATATAATTCGTACTTCTACTGTCAGAAAGCATTAAGGCTATTAAAGCTTAGACTTTATTGTGAAACACAGATTGCTGTGTTATGCAAGAAACAGTAGAAAACTACCAGACCAGAAAGACTCTGCCATCAAAGCAGGCATTCCCACTCCGTCATGGCTTAGTTATTCATTGTCTTTTCAGGCAATGATCAACTCCCTTTCCTTCACTGTGGTAGGAAAATACAACACATTTTCACCTGAACTCATGTTGTTTTGCTTCTATGCCTCAAATGAAACAGTAAAAACATTTCAGTTTGGTTGTTCAGTTATTTCTATTCAGTTGGAGTATCTGTGAAAAAGATCACTGTGATTCTACAAGTGACATGTAAACTTCATGCTCATCTCACAGGTGGCCCATCTGTGAGAGACTTGCTTATGACTACTTTGGTCTTTGATTTTCTGTTTAAGAATTTAAACTAGCTGAAGTGTGGACACTGCTCCAGGGACTTAATACAACATTAAAAAAGAATCAGCAAATAAAATCTTTGAATGAAAATGGATTTCCAACAGCCTGGAAGGTACAGTAAAAATTATAAAGGTACCTACCTAGCAATAGGTTACACAACATTGATAATGAACATGTGCTTATCTACACTTCCATATAACAAGCTTATTCAGGTACAAGCACGCAACTAGAATCTCCAGATAGTCTTTAATAAGCTTTCTGCTTTTGAAGTGTGTGTAACGTTAGATAAAAGTATATATTATGAGAACAAAGAACATCCCAATATCTTTTCGAAAAATATTTTGAAAAGCCAGTCAATGAAAACCAAACCCAAAACCTCCCCCTCAAACAAATAAAACTCAAATTTATGAACTTTTCATTAATTTTGGAGTGTAAAGCAAACAATAATCAGTTACCTGCTCCCAACACTGCGGTAAAAGTTCAGCTTCTACACGTGTTGGTCCAACATGTCGGGCAAATGCCACGCACCCAGTCAGTATCATCTGTCTGAAAATATAAATTTAAAGCTTTAATCTGTTTATAAAGTTTTATAATATATAACATATTCTTTAAGTTAGGAAAAGCACATGCTGACAGGCAATAGATAGTTGTCTGCATTTAAGATTTCACACCATTCACACTGACTTACAGACTAAATATTAAATTGAAGCCACTATTATCCCTGCTCATTGCAGGGTGGGGATTTGCTTACATGACCTTCAAATGTCCCTTACAACCCAAACTATTCTATGATTTTTACCTTGTTTTATATTCAAAGTGCCTTTTCCAAAATCTTGCAGATCCTCAACTCCATAAACCAGTCTGAGAATCTCTGATTTGGGTACTTCTGATTTTCTAACATCTGAGATTGGGAGTCTCTGACTAAATCTCTCATTTAATTCTTCGTACTGAATAATATCATGCAGTAAAAGGATCTAAATTACCTAATACTATCATACTATCAGTATTTTACTGAAGTAAATTGATTTTATTTAGAAGCATTTGTGAAACTGGATTAGTTTTCTTCAAAGCAAGCAGCTTATTTATTTTATGACATAGTTTTGAAACATTCTAACATGCAAGTTACTGGCAACTCTCACAAAATACTGGACTTCAATCTTGTGAGAAATCTTCCAAAGCCCACTAAAAAATGAAAGCAAGTAATCAACTAGTATGATGATCTATGATCACCTGTTATTTGTATTCATATTCTTACATTTTTAATCTTTCATTAAAGTTTGCAAGAAATTGCCATTGTTTCATCAATTTCGTAGGCACAGAGATATATTTAAAATTTCAATAAGATTATACTTTAATGTCATTTGTTATATTTTATTTAATGAGTGTCTATCTTGTTAAGATGTTTTTACTTCTATTTCTCCTGTTGATAGGATTGGAATAATACCAACTTTGCATGCAATTCACCAGTTCTACTTACTTTTAGTGCCTACACGAACTCTTAAATACCCAGTTTCAAATGATAATGTCTGGACATGAGACTCAATTTTTTCACCTCCTCAGTAAGATTAAGACAAGTAAGATAAGGACACTACTCAGAGTTTATTATTATTACTCTGTGAAATGTAAGCCAGAATTAATTTGTTACCATTTTAGTGTCATGTCTAAACGCCTAAATATTTTCTGTACCAATAGCATCCCCCTAAGGTTGAAAGGCAGAGATTCTGCTGGTTACTTTTTAACCCCTTAGAGAACATAGAACATACACCATAAAAAAAGAGATTCATTTGCTTTAAGAAATATTTAGGAGAAAGATCCTATCAAAAAGTGGGTATTTTTTATCCCAGCATTCTTTAGGCCAACAATCGGAGCAAATTCTTTCCGTTTGTGTTGTGTGTATTTGTATTTTTACCTCTCTACCACATTCAGAGAACTAAGCCTTTGATCAAGGGAGGAAAAAGTAGAGAGAAAACAATGATGGTTAGATAAGACTCAAGAAATCAACAACTGATAGCAGTATGGAGACAAAGGCCAGTGGTAATTCTGAGTTCTACTGCAAACAAAATAGGCATTTAAATTACTGTCTTTGGTTCTATACAATGCACCTAATCACAGAACTGAGCAACAGAATATACATTTTTTAAGATATTAGAAAATAGCAGAACACAGTAATCACTTGAAATTTTCTGCATTAGAAATGGGATAAAACAAAGTATTTTTTGTTAAATCAAACCTTTCCAAAAAAATTACATGAAATCTCAGAATTAAGTCAGATTTCCTTTTGCCCTGTCTACAGAGATGAGAATTTGAAGATTCTTCAAAAATATTTTAATCTTGTCCTATTAGAGCCTAACATTAATCTCATTTCTTCATGGCTCCTAGCCTTCAAAACTAACATAATTGTACAAAAAGGACATTATGTGAACACGTTTTTGTTCCTTTGCAGAAGAGATAGGCATTTTTAAAAGCTGAATGGGACATTAATGAGCAAAGCCTCAAGGATAAAAGTGGCCTTGTTAAATATAATGTTAGTGCACTAGACTGCAGCAATATGCCAAACACCAAAAAGCATCTCCCATGGGCAAGATGTATAATCCAGGCTTTCTGCATAACTGTTAAAATACTTAAGATATTTGACCTTGTAAAATAAAATACTTCTTTTAATGGGTTCATTCTTAGAAATGCAATGTCACATTTCATTCTCTTGCATTTAGCAAATTAAAATTGTTAACTAATCATCTGCTACATCAAGGTATAATGTAGCAGGCCTGCACAGTATAGCAGAGGGTAAACAAATAACAAGAGATAATAACATAATCATTCTGGTGACTAAATCTGAATGTCTTTGCTTACTTAATACTGCACAAGACTGCTAAAATATTATTTAAACTTATTTAGATAAAAACAAAGCATGCATAATACACTTCCATAGAAATCTATAAATATACCCTCCCACCCCTTGAAATTCTGAATAAGTATTTTCTATTTAACTAGTACTCAGATTCTCTTTTATTTAATGGAATCTTAACTGGTTTTCCATCAGGTTATGGCACCTTTAAAATCAATTGTTATTTCTATGTGTGCAAATGTATATTATGTATATGCATGTTTTGTCCGTGAGTTTATGGTATTTTTCTGGAGTTGTATGGCATTGTCCTGGAGTTTACAGCAGATTATTTTTCCCAAATTTCTGATGAAAACAATTTATTTTTATATATAAATCTCTAATTCACAGCAAAAAATGAACAAGTTCAAAGAAAAAAAACCTTTTTCTTCTTTCTTAACTGCTGGAAAAGGCACACCTAATGCACCTAAAGGGGGCTATGAAAAGTCTACTTGATAGGCCACCAATCCTGAAACAAATTAACCACAAGAGACTCTAAGCAAGATGTAATTTCCTTCCCCTTCAACCACAAATTAATTTAGCTTCTCAATCCACATAGGACATTCAAAACATTTCAGAAGCAGATTTCTAATGACTCTGAAGTAGAACCAGGATTGCATCTTTTCATAATTTCAAATCTGCATGGTGCCACTATGCTTAAAGTTGCTTTTATTTATTTAAGCTTTTTTTTTTTGTCTCCAAAGCCATGGCTTTCAATTATACCTAATCTCTAAATTTTACCATGGGAATGGTTTAAAAAGATGAACACTTCAGTTTTGGAGGACCTCCAAAAGAAATGCTTTCCACCTATTTCATAAAGCCTGATCTGTCTAAAGACAGCCTAGAGCAACAATAGATACAGATGCTTTACAAAACGTCTCTAATGAAAATAATGGAAGAGCTACAGATCAAACATGAAAAATCTTTCCACAGTTAGAGAAGGAAACATACCAGCTTGGGTACTGTCTTTCAACCTTAGGGATATTCTCATCAAGATCGGTACAAAGTCAGATTTCCTGAGCATTAGGGAAGAATTAAATTTATAGAACAAAAGGTGTAATTTGTTTCAGTCTTAACCAAAATGAAACAAAGTTCTTAACACTTCTCAGATGTAGATCACTGCTACATGCTTCTGAATTTTTTACTGTTACCATAGTAATGAGCCGTAAGTAGAAAGAGCACTATTTTCCCCAAAGAAATGTGGTGGTTATCTTAAACATGTAGATCACTAAGACACGTTTTAAAAAAAGCTGTTCTGATTTAACAAAACAGTTTAAGTTCATCTTTAAACAAAAAAAGGAACTGAAATATTACACTGCAGCTTACAAGCACGTTCTTACATTTCAGTAACTAGGAAACACAGGTCATGGAAATGAAAAGTCCTGAAGTTGGCATAAATTTGTCAACACTATATAAGCAAAATACCAGCTTAAACGAATCTTGTTTAATACCACCCAATTATATCCAATTTCTATCAGTTCTGCTGTCTGGACAGAGAAAAAAGTTCCTGCTTGTCCCACACCACACAAGTGCAAACACACCTTTGCTCATCGTCTGGTCGTTTGATCAAATTGAACAGTATGTGCAGAAGCTGATCTCTCTCTTTGGGTTCAGGATGGAGGCAGGCTGTACACAGTATGAGTGGGATCAATTCCTAAAAAGTTGTGGGTAGGGGAAAACCAAACAAAGTAAAATCGCTTTGGGCATACATTCATTAACAGCAAAAGAAAGTAAGAAGATAAATCTAACATCACATAACGTCAAAACAGTTAGAAAAGATACTTTGGAGTCATGATGTCTTATTAAGTGACCTGGGGAAAGTGAAGGTCTACAAAAGTTAGAATTATTTTCCTGCTAGGAAAAATCAGGGGAGAATCAGGGGTGAACCAGCACATAAAACCATACACTCTGCAAAGATTACAATTAACATATGCAGGTCACCTGTAACCAGAATTAGAGGACAATCATGGTTTCAATGGTTTACACTACCTACTGAACTGCAGCTCCACAGACATCTATGGAACAAAGCTCCTATGAAAACATGCCATGGAGTTGAAGATTAAAATTTCCAATTAAACATGCACACAGTTTTGTGCACAAGTTTGAATAAGCATTGAGAAACATACATTGGTAAAGGTGACTGCAGACAGATTTTGTGTTGACTGAGAATGATCTGATTTTTGTAAAGGTTCTATGATTTTTTTTTTCCATACAGAAGCAATCTCTGATGCTGCATTTTCTTCTTGGAGCAATTAAAATCCCTTAAGGAACAAATTATGAAGAAAATACTGTATAAAACATGGAGAGAAAATATAAGGATCTTCATAGTGAGAACCTCCTCCTTTCTAAATATGCCTACAAAGCTCATGGTATTCATTCCCAAAAGAAACAAATGTTTCTAAAACATTGTCTGGAAGTCCCTTCCCTTGACCTTGTTGATGTGAGCTTTTACTTCAACTGAATTTGAAAGCCAGACAGTTTCTAGGTTATTTAATATCTTAGGGACAGAAACATCACACTGGGAGGTCAGGAAAAAAAGAACAAGAAAAACATCAGAGTCTGCAAAAAACATGGGCAAGTAATCTGGAGATTACCTCGCACACCTGCTGTGCACTTTGGAGCCATTTTCAGCAGAAAGACTTTTTGTGAATTATTAAGTTGTGACAAATAAGCAGGTGACAGTGGGAAACAACACATCTAATGTTAGTAGGAGAGATTATATAAAACCTGGAAAAATCCATTGTGGTTTGGAAGGACTTTGCAGGGAGGTGCCAACTTCTTCCTGCAGACATTCAAAGTGACCTAATCATGACGTTCTTGTGGACATGAGGAAACACCACTGACAACATCCTCACTGCTCAACTTCTATTTTCCTGAATACCAGGAGCTATGTTTATATTAAATATAGAACAATGCTCCATTTTAGAACAGTGTCCAAGCCAGTCAACTCCTGACAAGCTTTTTTTTCATTTTACAAGAATTCCACTCAGTGTGCCATTTTCCATCCCCAAAGATGACAAGACACAATCTAAACTGTATTTTAACATTCTGTGATACTGGAAGATATTTTGGCAATATTTAATTAAATTACGATACAGATAAGGGAATTTAGGACAGAGGAAACAACATGGAAATATCCTACCTATCACTTAAAAAAACCTAAAAGGAGAAATAAAAAATAAATTTGAATAATTTGAACATTTCATTTTCTTAATACTTTTAAGAGTTACAGGGGGTTGTTTTTAAATAAGTGTAGCACAACACAAAATAACATGAACTGCAGATGTGCATTAAAGAAACTTTACAAATCAAATTGCATGAAGAACTAAATAAGCTTCTTCAGCTGAGAGCTTCTTTCCCTCTAGAATCTGCATGTTAGATTTTATTATTTTTGGATACTTAAGACTTTTGCCCATTTAAAGTTCTGGGAAGTCAGGGGCTTGAACCTATTTAATTTTTTTTTGTATTGCACAGAAGAATTTTCTATCCTGCAAACACTGCTTTAATTAAAAAAGATTTGAAAGAATATTACTAAAATAATACCTGTCCCAAACACCACTCTAAATACCACTACTTATACATTAAAGTAGAATCTTTTAAATAGGAAATCTGATTGCAATTTGTAGATACAGAAGAAAATTACTACCTTCACCATAAAGAGTAAAGCTCATTATAAAACCTAAAGCTAAAGAAACATGTTACTTTAGTGAAACCTAAATTTCTGAAATCTACCCTAAGTTCACATTATTCAACTGCTCTTGCAAATATTCTTAAGTGCACCTATGAAAAACTTTAGAAAGAATATACTCCATGAAATGGGACATTTATGGGGTTTTTGTTTCATCTGTTGAAACCAAAACATTGACTTCACTTTCTTAGTATGTTTGAGTACCTACTCAAAAATCTCAACTGCTTACTCAGAACTACTGCTAGATCTTAAAACAGTGCCACGAGGTGGGGTTTTTTTAAGCTTATTGAATTTAAGGAAGTTCAAGTTGTCTTTTTTCAGCTGAGTCTGCATGAAAAGAAAACACCTGAGAATATTCACCTAGAAACTACTGCCTTGTGTCTGAAAGGCTAATGAGTAACCTAACAGCATTGACATGGGGCAGATACAAGGCTGGTTCTTTACCTTGCAGAAAGCTGGTTATTCTAGCTGACGGAATTAGCTGTATTTTCTTGTCCATTGGTCACATTCTCTCATGCATACTATGGGAGAAGAGAGTGTTCTCTGCATCGCTGCACCAGTGCTTCTACAGTTCCTTCTAGTAAGGGGAGTGGAGAAACAGTGAGAAGTCTTCAACAGTGTTTTCTGTACTCCCTATAGCCCTCATGGACAGGAAGGTAAAACTGGAAGCAAAGGGGACTGTGGGACCAGAAGAACAAAACTGCTCTACAGAGGAACAAAACAGGTCGAGTGAAGTCTCCCAAAGACTTATAAGGGGCAGATTCTTCTCAGGACATTCAGGAACATTAAGAACAAAACCCAACCTACAGGTAGGTTTGAGCTCATTTCTTCCTGTTGCTAAGGGTCATGCCTTTGATGTAGGTTTGGTTTACAAATCTCAGTTTTTTCATTCTTGAAACCAGCAGAGAAGCTAAAGAAAGCAGTAATTTTCCAATAAGACATGGTAAGATTAGTATTCGGCTGTTTAAATTCAAGAGGAAAGTTCACAACATGGTTATGGAGACTCTAGATAATTATTAATAATCAAGGAGTGGACTTCCAGTGCATTTGAAACACTCTGCATTCCTTGGGAAGGAATACCACTTGTGCTGACAGTCATAAAGCAAGAACCTAAGTTTCAAAAAAACCCAACAACTCTCCCTCTATTTAATCTGGGATCCTTCCTAAACATGCTGTTCATCCCTAAGTCCTTCTTTTCTCTTTTGCCTCTGAGTTCAGAACATGAGTTTTGATAGTTTCTGTTGGTGCTAGTTAACAGGATTGACTAGTGACTTTCATGACCACAGCAAGAAGAGTGACTTCCAGAGCTTTGATACTGTTTTCCTGTTAGATTCCAAGCAGACTGACATCATAACATTGTTGGCACTTGCAGCTTGATGCAATGAAACATTACGCGTCATAGATCCCACTTCTACTACTGAAAAGCCAAGTTCATATCTGAGGCAATTTATACCTGTGAGCTACCCAGATGTAGAATGGAGAGAAAGAAGTTTTTTTGGTTTTACTGTGAGAGAAGTTACATACAGGTGACTGACAGACAATGCTATGAGACTGACGTAACACACCGCGCAGGAGAATTTAAACAGCCCACCTTCTCTCTGCTCTACTTCTGAGTAACTCTCCATCATCTAGGTCTCTCCAAAGAAAAATTCACATTTTTCTCACCATAGTATCTCTGGACAATTTCTTCCTAACTTACACCAACCTGCTCCATTATCTTTGAAAAGGATTCACTATTTGAGTTGATTAAAGTTCTCAATAAAGGCAACATTTACATGGGCATATGGAGTAGCTTTCATTATGGTCAAAAGAACATGGCTTTTTGATAGTAATCAGCACCGCCAAAACTATATGCAAGACAGTTCCTCCTACACATCAGAAGTATTACAACAAAATATTAAACTTTGGGTTTTTTTAAAGTGCATCATATAGTGAGCATCTTAGAAGGTAGCAAGGAATTTTCTGTCAGTATGGTTTCCATCATTATAACTCTGTTTTGCTAAACTTTCCAACACGTCTTTTACATCTTAGTTGCTGTCATTTATTACTGTCTTGTTGGAATGTTCATAGGCAAAGTAATTATCTCAAAGAATAAATTTAACTAGTGGTAAGTGTCAAGACTGGTTATTCAGTAGGTTCAAATAATAGTATTTTTCATTACTCCAAATATTAATGTATTAATATTGCAAGCAGGTGACAATATATAAACCAGGGTGACATGATCAATTTTGTTAATGTGTTCCTTTTAATCTTCTTTAATAGTCAATGCTTATATTGTGAACCAATGCTATGTTAAAATTATTCTGTAACTTAGCCTCTGACAATAAGCAAATAAAATAATCTTATTGTCTGCAACTGAAATACCTGCAGGTACCAACAAACCACTGATAGGGACTTTCTTGGGCAAGAATGTATTTGAAGTTCAGAATTCATCCTTTTATTTTTAAAATGAAAAAAATATTTAATCATAGGATTAATGCATGACTGAAAACTGTACAACTAATCTTACTAATATTAAAATCACAGCTCTAATTACCTTTCATGGGGTGAGACTATTATTCCAGGATCCAAAGTAAGCCTCTCAGAAATCCCAAAGGGATGCTTTTACATAAGAATCAATGGTAGGGTGTGGGTGTGAAAAACTTTGTACTCCTTTGTATCTACTGTTTATTTGAAAACACACATATAAAAGTTTGTGATACAACAAAAACTGGCAATTCAATTCATAACCATCAAATTCAACTCCCTGCATCCATGACCTATGTAAGCTTTATAGACAAAATTGTCAAAGACATTGGCTTTCAGACTAGAGACAAAAAGGATACCCTATGAGACTGCAGCTCTAAGGAAACTGCACTAGGCCCTCATATCAAGGAGAAGGGAACTAAAGGACTTAAAAAATGGTTATGTCTCATGTTTCTGGAGCACCCTCACCCCCAGAACAAAAAGGGCCCTGCAAGCCAAAACCAATACTGCATGTATACCAGAAAAGGACCAGCAAACAGGCTGTGATCAACACTACCCCTGTTTTTTAGAAACATAATCTATAGAAGCCTACAGCAATCTAAGTTTTACAGAGTAACAAAGTATTGTAATTATTCATTTAGATTTCTTTATTCTCCCCTATAATGTGAAATTAAAGTGATCATCTAGAAGAAGAATTTTGACAGCTGACAATTTTCATGCCCAGCAACTCATTTATGTACCTTTATCCATATCCAACCAGAATGAAATCTGCTTGACACAACCTTGGAAACAGACAATTAAGTATACTGCCAAGATCTGACACTATTCTTTTACATTTATTTAACAAAGCCAATACTTTATGGCTTTTAAAGCATAAGACTGAGATGAAAATTTGTAGTAAGATATTCAACTCTACTGTGTTTTAAGAGACACGCCAGAGAATTAAAGTGCCTTGGTGATATTTATGTGCAGTTACTGCACATCAATGTGATTACTTTTCAATCTACAGTGGAGATCTAGTGGAGGTGAGAATGGCATCAATTCAGAGCCTGAAGATTCAACATTATCTTTGCTTCAACTTTACAAACAAATAAAAGCAAAACTCTATTCTTAACATGTTGAACTCTATAAAGAACAGCTTCTTCCTATAACTATTTAATGGTGCATATTCAGTAGACCACAACTATCACGATTTTGCTTAATTTGCATAACACAAAAGAAAGTTAAAGACTAACACTGGAATAATGGGCAAGATGAAAGATGTAAATAATTCAATTAAAGTGCCGATTAAGAACAAGAGTAATAAGATATTAAGCAAAAAGTTTACTCTGGGCCAAATTCCATTAAAGGACTTTATACTGCAGAGTATGGAAGTTGTACATACAAGGTTACTCTTGTTTCCTGACAAAAAAACATGGACTTTTACATCTTAGAAAGTGTGAAAAATGAGTATTGCACTGATTAGTTATTGCAAAAATTTTAAAAGACTGCTTCTCTCTAATTACATTTTAGCCAAAGGAATTTTTTTAATGGTACATCTGTTAACAAATTGAAGGTGGCTGATTTTATTTTTGTGGTTTTTTGATTTTAATGTATTTTAAGTGGTAAAAAGACAATTGAGAAAGCAGATTCCAATGTAGATCAATTTTTATGAACCCAAGATGCTCTTTTGCAAGAAGTGTTATCACAGACTGCATACCCAACCAATGGGCTTCTTTTTAACTGGGTTTTAGCATTTTGTTACTGCTCATTCCACTTACTGTTACATGGATTTTTTGCAACATCTCCTTTATTTGTGAGTGCATTCAAATACAAATCTAAATATTGACATACATGTTTTCAGGGAGTTAAGATAACCTAGATGCTTGAGATGAAAACAAAATTAAATTTATATGTTGTTATACTAATTTTGATGCCTACAAACTGCTTTGAGGCAATTTTCCTGTATGATCCATTATTGATTTTACACAGTTGAACTGCTTTTTTAGAAACAACTAAAATGATTCCCGCAGCCACTCTACTCAATACTGTGCCTTTCCTTCTTTCTTACCTTCCATTGGAACCTAAACTGCAGACATTTAAGAACAATTAAAGATGCACCAATACACAAAAATAAATAATTTCAGAAATGTCAACTATAATATTTGCTGGAACACTTACTACCAGATCAGGAGGGCTGCTACTGCCCTGAAGATGCTTACAAGCATAGGAAAAATGGCTTCTGAATCTCTGCTAAAGGACAACAACTACTGAGAGGTTGTCGACCTCTGCAAAGTCAGTTTCTCCAAAATGAAGATGCATAGCATGTAATTTTCAGCTGAAGATTTTGCAACCAATTTCAACATGACAAATGCTTAAAGAACAAAGATATTTCACAGAGTCATCAAAAAATGATGTTTAACACTTACCCTACCACATTGGTAGTGTAAGATCTTAAAACCTACCATTCTTCTAGTTTCAGAACAGACTGGCAAACGCTTTGCATTGTGAGCTGAACCTGTTACACATCTTTCTCCAATTATTGATCTTTAGCTATATTTTTACACCACATCTCTGTGCAAAAGTCTCATTATAAGGTTGTTTTTGGACAAGACTCGACCTTACACCTTGTTGATGACAGCCTAGTTCTTAGGTTAGCTTTTCATAATATTGATTATGATAAATACTGACAGATGGTCTACCCAAGTTTTCGTCAAGTTCCATGATTACATCAGAAAGAACATTACAATAGTTATAGCCAAAGGTGGGAGGTAACTAAAAAAAGGTATTTTTAAAGCAAATTTCAATTCTTGAAACATTAAGCATCCTGTATAATCCAATTACTCAATTGTCATTTGTGGCTTTTTCAACTAAACTGAAACAGATAATTTAAGAGAAAAATACAAGTAATCAAATGTAACTTTCACTGTAGAACAACCTAAGTAGGAAACAGACTAAAAGGCTGCAAAAATATCCAATACATTACACAGATTATGCTACAAGCTGTGAGAAGAAGCCGAAATATCACATCCTGCCAAGCAGAAGGAAGGAAAGGAATAAATAAGAAATCAGAAATTAAGCACTGATCCAGGAACATTCACAGAATTATTGTGAAAGACAGAAGCATTTCTAGATCACTCAGTTAACACACCCACCCCCTCAGAAAAAAAATGAATTTTATGAATTTTCAAAACATGGCACATATCTCAAGTTCACCATGTTAGCTGATGATAATTACATGTATGATATAAAATTTTAGATTACAGGATCAGTACAAATTTCTTGAGGAATTTTCAAAGCCTTAGAATGAATTTATGCAAAACACACAACTAAGTCTACCATACTGTAGGTCCCCTCAACAAGGACTAAAACTTGCTCAACAAGATATGCTACTTCAAACCCTTTATTTCAGTGTCAACTATAAGGACACTGAATATTCGTTTGATATGTCTTCTTCAGCTTATTTTTTTTTCTTTTACATATTTGGTAATGTGCAATATTTACGCAAAGCAAAACAAAACCAGTCACATTTTTTCCCTTCCTTTCGTATGCTATATAGCATGAATGATTATGCACACCATCACCTTCAGTTACATTCAAAATACACATTACATGTTCATAATTTTTAGTTAGTCTCACTTTAAAGTTAAGGAAAACATATATGCAAGATTGCTCATTTTCTTATGAAGGGGTATTTTTGATGAACCTTTACTTGGCTGATACATCGAGCTTTGAAGAAAAGACACTAAAATAATTTCTTTTGTTGGAAATTATTTTTGTTGAAGTACAAAACTTTTGCTGAAAAAGAACCTGAACATTATTCCTTATTTAAATTGATAGACAAAATAAACCAAACAATGTTTGAACTCATAGCCCCTCTTCTTTACAATGCACATTGATATGGTCTTCCCTAACAAAAACATTTGTGCTACCACAAACAGATGGACCTACAGTAACAGTCTTGCTGAATGCTAATGGGTGCCTTAAGCAGAGGAATAAATATTAGGATACCATGCAGGTTTACTGAACTCACCTGACAAAGGTGTAAAACCATTTTCTAGGAGCAGAGATGCATGCACAAAAGTAAGAACATGATTGCAAGTAACAGACTTTCATGAAATTAGACACAACATCTTCAAAATGAAAAACAAAATACTGTGATAAAAATAAAATGTAAAATTTCAGGGTTCCTCACCTCTCGCTTTGCAAGCAGCACATTAGGAACAATATGAGGCAGGCAGCGTCCCAACATTAACATGACACTTTTTTCACTGTCTGCAATCCGAGATACCTAGAAAACCAAGTTGCTTGTTTGCTTTTTTTAGAAGCACAGGAACAGAAAAATACCATATGAAAGGAATAATAAAAATTGCAGCAGGCTGATCACTTACCAGAAAAGTATTCAATTTACTCCCACACATTAAGCTGTAAGTTTTTGATGTGTCAGTAATTTCAAAAGCATGAATCCACTTGCAGAGACTCAAAACTTCCCAGTAATTACACTTCTATCACTAGGTTTCATTATATTAAGCATAAAATCTGAAAGCACATCCTTATTTTGTAACTTTCATGCACATAGATTCATCTCTCCATCTATGTCTCGTTTCAAAGCAATTATTGCTTGTTTAACTATTACTGCCATGCAAAATGAAGGATCTTTCAGTTTATGTCAACTGGAAATATACCTCTGATCCCAAACGGCTGTCTGCTGACATCCGACAGAAAGACAGTAGTGCTTGATGGAAAGCTGGTGACAATTTCCTGAAATATCATCAAAAAGGGAGGGGGGAAAAAACGCATAAATCAGAAAGGCGATAAAGCAAGTCTTTTCACTCTGGTTTAATCAGCTAGGTAAAATGACATCCAGAAAGCATGTTTAAGTGATGTATACTACAGAAGTTTTAAAATTATCTTTGACTTCTAGGGTGTTTAGTTTGTAGCAAGAAAAAAACCTGAGTGTCCTAATTAAGCAGTTACTTCTAGTTCCAAAAAATGTAACATCTTTCAAACTGCTGCACAGACAAAAATAGAACTAAAGCATGAAGAAAAGGAAGCTTAGGCAATACAAGAGGAAGCATACAATTATGCAAACGGGGTGGGGTGGGCACCGAAATCACACAAAATAGTAATTTTGCTTAATGCTCTGATTCTGCACTTCGAACAAAAGCATTTGAGTAGCCAGTCAAGTTACAAGCTTCAAGCTTAATTAGAGTTTGCTCAACTGCCACTTTGGGATCTAACTTTGGATTCAAATGCACCTTCAAATGAACCTCAAAATCAACCTTAAACTGCTGTCTAAGCCCTCATACAGGGTGCATCTGCACAAGCACTGCCTCATGGCCACATCCAGCACCAGCCAACACAGCCGAGCTACTCAAAGCCTTAAGCATCCATATCAAACCCTGATAACAGCCTCCAAACAGCCTTGTCTGAAGAGGATAATTTGGCAGAAACGTTCTGAAAAAACAATTACTGACCACTACATTAAACAGGCAAGCAGCAGCACTCTATTTTTCCCAGCAATGACAACTTCCTCTGTGCCTTATCTGAGGCCTGTACTTAGATGCTAATCTAACACTGCTTCATCCACTATGTTTAAAGAAGAAAAACAACATTTGTCTTCCAAAACATGCACAGAAAACATCTCACCCATTACCATTATCTGCTGTTTGAAGCCTCTAATGACACTGAGAGGAGGCAATTCCTGTTTCTTATGTGGAAGCTGGTAACACCTTTGAACCCTCAAAAATGCACCCGAGCGCACAGAATCCTACACACAAACAATTATGTGCATGGATGTACGTTTTATCTAACAGATTGAAACATAATACTTCTTACAGTAAATACACCACCATTCACCCTTGACTAACTGAAAAAGACCATTAAGAATCACAGCTCCTACTTATAATTACTTAAACTAATCCAAGAGGATATTGATAAATATACCAGCTTTCCTCTTCTCACTATTTTGAAAATTAGGATAACTATATTAATATTTAATTATATTATAATTAAATTATATTAATTATATTATAATAAATTATTACTTAAAATCAATCTTCTTTCTTAACAGTATGGATTTTTAAAGTACATTTTAAATATCAATGAGGGAAGCTTGTTTTAATTCGAATCAGCTTGGTTTTGTGCAAGGTTCACTTAAAAAAAGTTACAAAACTACTTAAATGGTAGCTAGTTGTGAAGGACCTCTGTTTCACAGTATGTTAGTCCTTACCCTGTAAAATATTCTTGACTGACAGACTTACAGGCTCTACTCAAGACACTACAGGTTTTTTACACTGGGAGAACATGAGCAAGCATTGCAAGGCAGCAGCTTAACATTAACACAGAGGCAAGGCCTTGGCCAGCCCTCTGCCCAGGCTGTCCTTCAACTCTGCAGTCATTCTACAGAAGGTCAGATCCTTTCCCACCTGGAATCCTAATTAAAATCCTACATAAGGGCAAAGCTCCATTCCCACTTTGCAGAGACTGAAAAGTAAGTATGACAATATGTCACTGAATGTCCCTGTGGGTTAAATAACAGCAAGCTCTGGGCAGTGTGGATCCTGTTACAATTGCTGGCTATGCTTGGAGTCCAGAAAGCTTCTACTTAATGAAGTCTAAAAAAAAGTCCTTGATGGCTACACCGGACAAAAACGAGAAAAGGCCTCTTGCACACAAGTAAGTGGCAAGTCTCTTCAAGGACCAACACATGCCAGTAATGAAGACCTTCAAATATAAGAAAGTAGAATGAATAAAAACCCAAGCACTACTATTCTATTCCATATAACTCTGGGACAAAAGACTCAATTCACTCAAAAAGCCAGGACTGCTATATACAGAAAACACCTTGTATTTGGTGCAAATTACCACACACCTTAAATTAGTTGAATAAATACATGTGGTGCAGTCTATTTAAACCACTGCTAGTGCTTTGTACTGCAATCTGTTAACTGAGGCATTTTTCCAATGATGGCCATGTCCTCATTTGCCAGCATGCACACACAGCTGCTCTGAGTGCAGTCACACAAAGCAGGCTCACTTCCTCTTCTCTCTTGCCATCTGGGCGAGATTTATGCCAAGAATACACTCTATAGATACAGTAGTAACAATCTTGCCTTTTAGGATAGAGTCTTAGTTTTTAACCCTTCTTAATACATTCTGAATAACTTATAGTAATTGTATTCTACAAATAACCCTTGATTGAAATAAATAAATATTCAGCATTGCTATTCTGCTGCTTCTCCCACAGACCTCAAAACATTTAACAAATAATCTATTTTCTTAGTGAAAAAAAATACTGTATTATTACAAACGTAGGGCATAATCCAGGAAAAAAAATTTAGTACTAGATAGTGATCTATAAAACACTGTATCAAATATGCTTTCCTTTGACCCTTCGCTGACATATTAAGCCCAAAGCAGAGTACAAAAATAGCTACATATTACACATGCATTACTTATTTCTGCAGCGAACTGCATTTGAGGGAACTTACGAAGTTAACTCCATGGGGATTCATGGCTTCACTGAACTACTTTTCAAATAAATCTATGTGCAGATATATTTAAAACAGCTGTGAGCTGCAAAACAAATGCTGTTCTTCTAGACTCTACTGTCATAAATTCCACAGTTCATTCCTCACTCAGTGATTTAATCCTATTTTGATACACATCCTCACTATCCCCAAACCATAAATCTAATATTCACGCACTTAATGCCACCCAGCACTCACCATTAATCTGAGCAAAAAAGAAACTTGCAACAAGCCAAATGAAAGTATGTAGACAAGTATATAGCAATCAATGCACAGCAGCTCTAAGTTTTGATTACTACATAGTCTAGATTTTCAGCTAGGATATGAAAGAAACTTACAAACAAAAAAATCTGGAAATCTTAACTCTAACCGCTGACCATTTTCCAGAAAAATCTAAGCTGTTCTACTTTCCTGTTAAACACTAGTACAGTCAACTAAGAGAGAAGAAATTTGTTATGAGACTCTAAAGTATTAAATTCAGAAATCAGAAATCTTTCCTCCTGTCCAATTCTAAAACTTAAGGTATCACTGAAACAGTAGCCCTGACCCTAGAAGTTAGTGCAAGAAGCACAGAAAATCCAGAAAAAGCAGGATTGTTAGCGTTTGCAATAAAAGAGAATTACTAGCAGAGTTAGTAACTTTTTTTTTTGGGTGTTCTTTTTCCTCCCCCCACTACAAGCTTGCATTTATTTTTCCATGTGCACAGAATGTCACACAGATTTCTATTTGGTATTTTCAGATGGAAAGATAATTCTAGAAACAAATTACAGTATCAACACCAGCAAAAAGTCACTAAAGGAACTGATAAAATACAAAGCAGGATGGCTGCCTGCTTCCCTAGGAACAGCAACAGTAAGATCATAAGGTGATCTATTTGCATATCTTTGTCCATAGTGGTAACAATTACAAATTGTACGTACCCTCATTATGTTTGTGGTCCATGTTACTCCTGATGACTACAGTGGTTCATCTATCACTTAATGAACAAGTCACTTCCCCTCTTCACTATAAACACACTTGTACAGGTTGAAAGGGCTTTCTCAAGAACACTTACAAACACAAACTCAGTCTCCAAGTAATAACACAACATGAATACTCTATTTCAGTTAAAAGAATCATAGCTACCCAGTGAAGGCTTGCCCCAAAAATCAAAACTCAAAAATACAGTACTGCCACTAGATACCTTTCTGATAATTAAAAAATCAGTAAATGAAAAATAGTACTGCTCTCTAGGAGAGTTATACACATCTTCACAGTAACAGTAAAAAATTTTTCCAACAACTCTTCAAGCAGAACAGAAGAGAATTATAAATTAAAAGAGAATAGAACTATCTTGTCTTCCCATTCACTATTCTGATTATACCTATTTTTTTGTTGCAACAAACAGGGCTGGTTTTAGAAACAAGTAGAAAGTGAAAAGAAATTCTGAAACTTAATACTAAAACTGTAGGTTTGTTATATGTACTTCTTCATGAAGAGATTAGGAACAATATAAAAATATCAGCACTGTAGCCTAGAGGTATGTTAAGTCTTTTATTTGCCTTCCAAACACAAATGATCTATTCATTTGGCAGAATTTCACTGTTAGAAAATTATTTACTCACTTCACAAGAATTTTTAATTATAGCATGCAGTTTACAACTTATCACTAACCTGTTAGGTTTATCAAAGTGGACTGCAGCTTTAGATGATGGAGCACATGAGGACAGTTTCTCTGTCTCTTTAGAGGGCATAGAATTTAGCATATCATCTTTAGAAGTCCTTGAATCCACTTCAGCTGATAAAGCAAGGCTTGTTTCTTCAATGTTTCCGTGTTTATTGTCGCTCTCAGAGCTCTTGATATCCAAGTACCGTCCATTGTCCTCTGAGACTGTGAGAGGCACTTGTTTTAAAGGATGGGGAGCTACACCATAAACTGTTGACACAGCAAAGTTTTCATTCTTGAGAAGATCTATTTCACTGAAAAACAAAATATGAAGTATTTTTGTAGCTTTCATGCAAATGCTGTTCAAATCACACGACTGCAGCACAGAAATAAAGACAACACACTCAAGAACTCAACATACTCAAGAGCTCCCTTCTTCAATTCATGTGTGTTTAAAAATTTCCTGTAACAGAAATAACTGTCATCACACAAACTGTTCAAATAAGCACTAGTTTCATTGAGCACTTTAGTAAATAATTAGTAGCAGGAAAAATGTTGCACTCTGAGTGAGTGAATCAGTGAAACAAGCAAGCAATGACAATCCTATCGCCTTCTGGCTGAAATCTGAGCACTGAGACACAAATTGTCACAAGACAGAACTCTATCTAGGGTGCAAAACTTAAAACACTACAGTGGTGAATCAATACATACTATCCTATCTGGCTTTGAAATGGTAACTATGCAGGTCAATAAAGCCACTTAAAATTTATGCACTTCCCCATATGCTGCATTAGTACACCTCTTAAGAGGAATGATATGGCTTACAGAATGTTATGTTTTGACCAAACTTTCAAACTTATTGAAGTATCTTATTAAAGATACTGTCATGTCTACTAGTCTTGGTCTTCAGAAAGAAAAACTGTGTTGACATTAGGTGTTAAAACAAGCATCTTTCTAATAGTATTTGCAAGCTGTACACACCAAGGAGTGACATAAAGCTAATTGAAGAGGAAACCTATGTAAAACAGATCAGAAGTGATTCTGTTTTCAAAGAACTAAAGAAGTTACATTGAAAGAACAAAACTGATTACAAAATTAAATTATATAGGTGATAATAGGGAAATAGTCTGTTTGAAGTCTCTTCGTTTTTCTAAATCAAATTCCATGTATTTGAAAGAAGGAATTTGAAAAGGAAAGGCTGCTCTGCCCTGAAGAATTCCCAGTCATTTCCTATATCTAAGCTACGTTTTCATATATGTGCTAGAAAAACACTGAAAAGTTATCCATTTACCAGCAGTCAAGTAGGTTGATAAGTACATACCTTTCAAGTCTTTGGATCTGTTCCATCAAAGACCATTTCTCACTGTTTAACACACTAATTTGATCTTCCAATTTTTGCACTATTAAACATTGCTAGACACAAGACAGAAACAAAAGAGTTTAGTACAGTAAAGTTAAGTAGTTCAGTAAACAGCTGTAACATTTCCTCTGTACAGCCTTACTTCTATTGACTGTGGTGTTGTTTCAAACACAGGGACGGTCCCAAGTATAGGAGTGTCAGCCTCTAACTCGTCATCCTCTACACCAACTGATGCATCCACCACATCTCTCGCAGTGACATGATGGTTTCCAAAGTCACGGTAGAGTTGTAACAGGTCAGGAGGTTTTGGAATGTTCAATCCTACATCATCCCAAAGTTCAAAATCCTTCAAAAGAATAAAAGAAACTAAAGCATACAATATACTTCCTTTTATTTTCGTTTCTCTTCCTCATTTGACCACAGGTGATGCAATAGCAAAATAATCACATCAAGACTGCATTGTAGTAAATCAGATAGAAGCTTAACTCAGCAAGAAACAGTGGCAGAGGAAGGATCCACTTCATGAACCAAAGTAGTTTCACCCTAATGGCAGCTCTAGGTAACATACTAGAGACAGGACCTTCCAAAACCACATAGGTTATTTATTTTTCCTAAGACATGAACACTTTTTAGAATCAGAAATAACATTGCTCAAATTCTAGCATAAGCCAGTGCAGTTGATACAAGGCAGAGATGTTTTACCAGTTTTGTTCCCATTTCATTCACAAGTGCAGGTGTAATTTCCCTGAGGCAGACAGTCACAGTATGACAGAATCATTTAGGTTGGAAAAGACCTCTGAGATTGAGTCCAACCTTTGATCATCACCGTCATTTCTTGAGCAGAGCACTAAGTGCCATGTCCAGTCATTTCTTGAACACCTCCAGGGACAGTGACTCCACCACCTCCCTGGGCAGTCTGTTCCAGTGTTTGACATTTCCATGAAGAAATTCCTCCCAATGTCCAAAATAGCTCAAACAGCTCTGTAGATGACTGAAAGTGAGGTGCAAACAATACAAGGGCCTCCTGTCTCAAACCATCACTCCAGGTTCTTCCTTTTCTCATTGACATCTTATCATCCTATTAGTTCAAGATTATTCCATGTCTGTATATATAAGTAAGTATGTCTGCTGTTACAGAAGAGTTGTGATGGTCTCTTTAATGACATTAAATTTAAGTATTTGTTTAAACTTTTTTTCCTATTGCTCCCAGTCTTCATTTTATTTTTTCCATAGTCTGGTCACATACATTTATTTGAGGAAAGATTATTTTCCCAAAGAATTATGTGAATAATGTAGAAAAAAATGGGTCTACTATATGTTAATTGCAGTATGTATATATTTACCTTCTAGAATTAAGGATTTTGCTTTTTTTTTTTGCTAATTTTCTCAACACAAAACCTTCTCAGTTGAGGACACAAGTAGTAAGGATAAACTACTCATCCTTTCTCTTTTGGGGGCCATATTCTCACAAGTATTTGGATGTTAAGCGCAAATACTCAGTGGAAGTGGGTGATTCAGAATTCTATTTAACAAGATATTTGCTTTACAGATTAGGATATGAAACATAGGAAAAGTATAGGAAGACTGGTTACAGATAAAACTGGATGAAATTCTATATTTAATTCTTCCAGTAATATTCCAGTTTTGTGATGAATACATATTGGTGTTGATGTTACTGGGTGTTCTGTCTACCCAGAAACAGTCAGAACGTAATTAGAACCTTCCAAACATTCAAAGATATTCTTCCCATCAAATGTAAGCCAACAGAGATATAAAATTGATCATCTTAAGAAAAATGCATCCAAGCACAACTATGTTGGGAAAGAGCTAGGATAACACCTTATTACCAAGAGCTTCTTCAATACTGTACTCAGTGTCACAGGTGATTAAGTATACTCACACACACACATACACATGCCCAGAAGACAACCAATGAGTAAATTTTATATCCTGCACAAGTCAACTGAGTAGGATTTAAGGAAAAGATTATGTTTGAGATCCAGATCCTTGAGTTTGACTGAATGCGTGTCACACCAGAACACAAGGAAATAAATAACTCACAGTATTTCACTTCTTGTTTTGCTTCCTTTAAAGAATGCAAGCACTCTGTCTCCTTCCCACAAATTTTGGGAAACTACTGCTCAAAGTGCTGTGCTTTCAAACCATGGTTTATTTAAGAAAATGCTAACTAACATATTTAGCTTTCAGAGTACTCATATATACGAAGCAAACTACATGCACAGGAAAAATCATTTACGTTCACTTGAGTTTATGACAAGATCAGAATATGGAAAGCAGGCATGTAAAAGATCCCAAACAAACCCACAAGCAAACTTTACCTGATCATGATTTTCATCTGAAAATGTTATTGATGTAAGCTTGTAACTATTCTTCAATAAAAATTCATTAACTAGGAAGTTTAGAGCTCTTTTCTCAAGAGGTCTGATTGGCTCCTGGAAAAAAAAAAGAAAGAAAATACACTAGATCTTTGGTTTATCTCCGTTCCAACTATGGGAGCATATCCATACTAAAATCCATGCAAAGCTCAATTATCACCAGCCACCTACCTGAATTTCAGGACTTGATTTATAATTTTTTCGTTCCTGCAAAGGAACTTCATTTTCTGGGGAGGAAAAAAAAGAGTAACTAAATTTTACTCTCTCACAGAGGATGAGCTCAGCTACTTCTACATTGTTTAAAGTAGAGACTTAAGAAAAGGTTTATGTACACCACCTGCAGCCTGAGTCAGGTTGGCTCGAAGGGCCTGTATGGTCTCCTTGGCTTTCCGTAGTTCAAACTCCAGGACTGGACAGGGATTTGGATTAAACACACACAGGCATCCAACCAAGGCAAGGGAAACAAAAATAAAATATAAAAAGCAAGGATGGGTATGAAAAAAAAGATACTGTTTGTATTAAACATAAAGCATGCAATCTTTATGGAACTTATGAACACATGCAGCAGAGTTGGTCTGAAAGCAAACTGGTGAACGTTTTCCATAGTTTCACTGGCCTTAGGTTAGCTAAGTCAAAATTTCAAGCTGTCTGACAAGGACTCGCTGTAAGGTTTTGGGAAAATATTTGGGAGCTGAGGCTGCCAAATGTTTTGGGTTTTTGGGGCAAGAGGAGTATGTAGGCAATAAGAACACAGATCTAAATGAAGCAAATATGTCAGGGCAGCAGAGGAAGCTGTCTCCATGTAGCAAATCTTAAACCATGAAGTTAATGTGCAGTCCCATTGAAACCACTGACTTTTTTTTGAAAAAAAAATCATACACCAAAATTTTTGCAGTTTAAATGGGAGATCTCGAAATGTACTTTATCTTACTAAAAAGAATAATCTCATTTTAAATTTCTCTTTAAAAATAGTGGAGTTTTAGGAATGTTCTACAGTTGATTAAGATTTTGAATTCAGTTCACTGAATTCAAATGAAGAGATGCACAAGACCAAAAACACCCAAAAAATGCAGCTCTTCTGAAGTACTTATAAAAATGCTTGTAAGAAAAAAAGTCTTTGCACCATTATTCTTGAAAGTTTACAGTGATTTTCAAAGATCTAGAGTCAGCTTTAAATTCAAAAATACTTAATTTTAGCTTTCCGCTCTCTCTTAAATTCACCTTTTCACTCCCATAGTCACTGTTATGTGTTTCTCATGTTCCAGTGTTTCCTCCAAAAAGGGCCAGTGTTGATTTGTGTGCACTGGGATTTTATGTGTTTTGATGCTGAGGTCGTATGTATATGGTGGCTTCAAATTTTAACCCCCTGGACCTTTGCAAAACACAGCAAATGTTCTTTTAACAGCCATTTACAGTTAGAACATCTAAGAAAACCTATTTAAGAGAATACCAGATAAATACATTCATTTCACTAATTGTCACATTAATCTAATCACACTTAAATACACAGTTCCCAGAAGGAACCTCACACTTAACTAGAAGAGATGAGCACAGAACACCTACCATGCCAAAGTGTTAGATAACCTATTTAGAATAGTTGCATATCTACCTTATTCCCAAGCAAAACAATAAATGCTGTAGCAACTTTTAGCGAGAAAGTTTCAATGAGATCTTTAATCACCTCCTGGGAACAAGTTAACATGGCATTTTGAAATATTTACACAGAGGACAACGCACAGCAGAAACACTGCATTGGCCCTTGCTGGTAAAAAATGTTACTGAAGGCTGCAAATAAAACCGGTTCCTCTTTTGAGCATCTGTTACTAAGACGCTTTTGCTAATTAGCACTCATGGAAAAAAGATTCACTCAGTTTGCAGTTCTGCATAAAAACTAAAGGAGTTACTACAGTACACCACATTTGCTACATGAAAGTAACTTGTTTGATGCACAGAATTTTACTGCAGCAATACAAAAGCGCAACTGAGGATACAATGAATAAAATATGTAAAATCTCTCTAGTATTCAGCAATGCTGATCTGCAAATACTTCTGTGCAACAAAGTTAGAAAATGCTCTCATGGTAAAGTACCTAATTTTAGCACTTCCTCGCATTTGAGTTACTTATTCACAGTTGTAAGATACTAATTTGTTACTTTTTGAAAAATTTAACTCAAATTAAGTAATTTTTCTTATGGAAATGACTATGTGTTAACATTTTACTCTTGTAAAATATTTTCGAAGACCAGAACAGTTGCAGATCAGGAGTGCCCTGCACTAGAATGATATAAATAATAAAAAAAGTTAGAAAAACAACACAAACTATAAAAACTCAGGAATCCAATTAAGGAAAATAGGAATAAGACATGTCTGAAGGCATAGAAAGCCATAAAATTCATGTCAGACAAACCCATGTCAGACGGCAAGAATTCATTTTTAGTGAACTGTGATGATGCTGAAAATTGTTAGAAGTCATTAGGACTTTACCCATTCAACCTTAAAAGTAGATTACTCTGCTGCATGTTTCTGTTACCTATTAGAAGATTCTAGACATAGCAAATTTGAGAAGCTGTCACTTGGTAGCATGTCGCAACAGCCACATAATTGTACCACAACACAGCACGGTTACAGTTGTACCTCATCTAATCTTATTAATGCCACCATTATGATAGCAATCATACAAACCTTGATGCTTTCAAGTCAGTCACAAATGTAGCTTCTATTTGAAGAAGTTTGTAAGTGTTTATACAATCACACATGTAAATAGCTATAACATTAACTTCAGTCAAATGTTAAACTGTGATTAAAAGCTCTTTAAGTTATACTGAAATGTGATCTTCTGCCAAAACATGTAATGATTTTTAACTCAACATGTCTACCAATGAAATCAACACTAGAAATCCCCATTTTTTGATTCTATAACATTCTCTTAAATAAAAAGGCAACCTTTTAACCCCTTTTTTTGTAACTATTATGAAGTATTGACTTTAATACAAATGACCTGATGCCTCTCCCCCTCTCCTGTTACAATGCTGAAGCTACGCCTTCAGAAGCATTGACAAAGCCAGCTAAAGTTTAGCTTCATGCTTGATTGGGCTGATAACATGTAGAACTCCTAGCACGTAGTGAAGGAGCTGACACTCCATAAGAATGATGCACAAAGGTTTTGCTGCAGACAGCCTAAGAAAGGAAAGAATCAGATACTCCTCTACACCAGGAAAACAAAGAACAGAAATTTAGAGCCTTGAAGTTGGTTAATCTTCCTACAAGGAAAGGGCATTTCTGAACAACTTAGTTTGCCTTAGGGGAGAAAACTATTCCAAATTTCAATGGCTCTTCTGCTTTTTCTTTATCAAAAATTTCTAATCACCACAGCTACCATTCTGAAAAAAATTACAAAGCCTGACTTAAAATGGGTGAAATTTGTAAGCAAGCAATGATGCACTGGACCAAGGTTTTCAGACCCGCCATTTTTAAATGTTTCAGTTTTCATGCAGCTAATCTAATACACCTTAAAAGAGAAGTGCATATCAGGAATGACTAGCTTGTCTGCTGAGCTTTGAAATTTCAAAATTAAGCTTTTTCCAGGGTCTTATTCTATTGGCTCATATTTGTTAATGACTTCATAAGTTATTAAATCATAAATTGAGAAGTTATCTATGAAGAACAACCTGCAATTTGGGACTGAACTAGTTGAGATCTACATGAACAGCAGTCTTGTTGAACCAAGGCTAAAAAGTTGAGGAAATAAAGAGTACTTCTAAAATCATCCAGCACCTGCACTGTATAAGCAGTATTATTTCTGATTACATTAGAATTTTATATTCTACATATGAATCACCTTGTCAGATTTTTACATACTTCATTATGAAGTACTCAGTACTTCAGATAATGGTAGAAGGGTAGTTTTATGTTGTGAAGCCACTATATGGCATTTGGACGTTTTCTTCTAAAAATGGTTCTCCTCCGAAGTATCCAGGGCCCCTGTGCTTACCCAGCTTCCCTCAAACTTTCATACTGTTAAAAGCTTTGTTGTTCCTTAACTGTCACTTTAAGGCCTTCCTCCTTGCCAAGTAAATGGAGAACTCCAGATGTCCTAAATCATGCCCTCTAAAACATGGATGACATCCCACTACATCTGATGAATCTGTGCATACATTTTGAGTCAATCTTAAGAAATATAAATTCTCTGACAATAGTTAGCAATGCAGCCGCTGTCACAAACATACTTCAGGACCTGAGGTTTCCCAATTCCCACTTTCTTGATCTAAGTATTAAGAAAAGAAGTGGCCTTGAAATGTGGAACACTTCAGCACATAGCACAAATAGCCCTGAATCAGAAAGCTGTGCTTCAGCACAAGAGATGGCTACCACACGACACAAATTAAGGCCGGCAGGGCGGTTCATGAGCGAGTAACAAGAGAACTTCTTGTCACTCTAACAGTGGGAGCCCAACAATCGGCTCAGCAGCCTCATTAATGCTTTGAAGTTAACGAGACAGGACCAGCTACAGAGAAGACCTGAACTACAGCAGACTTGTCTTCAGGTTCAACCCTTGGAGACCTTCAACCTGGAAGGAAATTTAAGAGGCTTACATCTGCTTCAGAGGGCTTAAGACAGGTAATGGGAAGACAAAACCAGATCTGCTTTCAGGATGAACAAAGTGCAATGTTAGCAAGTGATTGTTGTATTACAGATGCCTTTTGTGTTCTTTTTGTGTTTTTTAGTTTTGTTTATTTTTTTTCAAAGATTTTTCTCTGATTTTGGTGTGCACAAGTTAACAGTATCTACTAAAACCACAAACAAAAGGGCTCTGTAAAAAGCAGAAACTGGGAACCTAAATCTAGATAAATGAAATTCTCAAAAATAAACAAGTGTTTTTTGAACTTGTCTCTTCCCTTCAAATGTTATTCTGCTAATCAGAGACAAACAGCCTAGCTAGGTATCAATGCAAATACAGGGAAATCTGAGAATAAATACGACTGAAATGGTTTGATTATAAGAATTACTTCTATTATCTTTGAAAACACAGCAGGTGTTTTTAAAATTATCAGATTCTCAGAACAGTTGATGTCAAAGGCAGGTTAGCAATAATAAACATTTTGAATTATGCAAAGTAGAGGGTTTAGACCATGGCAAATTTAAGATGTGGCAGAAGATTCAGTTCCATGGACTGAACGTCAGGCAACCTATTTAAAGCAAATGCTGTGGGTACTCAAGTTAGACGTACCCTTACTACACAGGAAGGGAACAGGTTTTCCATCCTCTACCTGCTTCATGGAAATTCTGAGTATTTGGAGCAGGTCTACTAACCCTAACAAATCCTTCAGTACTGAGTTTATCCTAGCAGCAGTTATTTCAAGCACTTAATACATGAGTTTGGATTCAAAACCTACCAGTCTTAGAGAACAAATTGTTTCCATCTAATAAATTGCAAGCTGTAAGGATGCATTTTGGTTTTCTTCATCTCTTAGTGGATTACAAATGTATTATCCAAATTGTTACATAACTCTCATTTTCATTAAGATCAGGTAGATAAAGTAGAAAATTTATGTTTTCTCAATTGCAGTTAGGTTTGTCATACTTATCCACATCCTGACTGGCTTCTGTGACTTGCACCTTTTCAGTCAAGCTGATAATAATATTATAGAAAGGACTCACTTAGCTTCCTTATATCAGATTTCCCAAGTGAAAAGCTCACAGCAACTCTTCAAAACATGTTTGCTTTTAGGCCAAATCTTTATTCTAATACCAGATGAAATGAAGTGGGCTAATAGTCTTTAAATACTGAAATCAATTTTGAACAAAAGTTGATACAGTTATTTCCAGGAATTTTTGGATTGTTAAAACAAAAAAATATGGCAGCTAAGTCTGCTACTACCCGTAATGGGCAAATGGAACATGGTGGCTTTGCATGATATATGCACACATTTTTTTGATTTGGGGCTTTCTAACATTGCCAAGATATAGAAGTATTTGTAAAGTGGGTATGTTATAACTTCAGTTTCAAAGTCCTTCTGACCTGGAAGCAGTTTACCAGTTTCATTTAGTGACTGATGTGCATTTATTTCCTGTCTTTCATTCGATAAGATAAAGAACTGATATGGAAATCATGCATTCTGTCCAAACAGTAAAGAACAAAGATAGCAGCATGAGAAAGGCATTTACAAAGAAGAAGCGTTCAAACCTCATCCTCAGAACTATCAAAAGAAAAATACAACTATTAGATCATGGCCTCAAGCTTTCACAACAGATTACAATTTTAATCTCCTATGCATCAAAGCTCTTAACTGAAGAGAAAGAAATTTCGAAGAAATAAGCAAGATGGACTTCCAGTTAGGTTTCAAAGTGGATTTGCAGCTAAGAACAACTTCAAAAGCAGAAGTTATAAACCAGAGTTTGCTTAAAGAAGGAACGGGATTTGCAAAATTTTTGAAACCTCTGTTGACATAATTTTTTAATGGGCAAAATAAATACTTATCAGTTTTTGCAACTGCTCAGGAAGATAGCTTTAAACAGAATTGAGGCAAATTATTTTAAGCAATTATGACTGAACCAGGATTTTAAGTAGAGATGGGATATTTTTGAAAACTTCCAGTCTTTACAAACATCCAGAAATAATATTCAGTCTTACTTTGTTCAAGTTCTTCTGTTACTTTTTAAGAACTCTTTGAAAAACATCTCTAAAGGAACACAGAACTGTAATGTAAATATCCTGACATACAATTTCCTCATCAATTACATGTGACAGCAGTCAATCACCATATGGTAATTATCAAAAATATTGATCAACTTTAGGATTTATGTAAACTTAAAACTTAATTTTAGGCTATATTAATTTCATACTGGAAGTAATCAATATTTTGTTACTAATGTTCTTTCAGAAGATTACTGGTTCTACTGGATGTAAATTCTGACTGGTCTATATTTTCTATAAGCACCTCTAATCCAATTCCAAGGACAGCTCCAAGCAAACATCAAACTAATTCTCTCACTAACAGTTACCAAGACATACTAACTAGAACCAGGAAAAAATCTACTAAGATAATGAAAATAAATAAAATATTGGGATTTTGCTTGCTTCTTCCTTGCATTCCAGGACACAATTCACAAATGCTTGGGCTCCTTGAACACAGTTTGTTTAGAAGATTAGTTTTCTATTTACAACTACTGTCTCCTTGAAAGGACTACGTATATTGAAAAAGAGAGTAGCTAGATAGTAATAAGAATCCAGAAGCTTCCATATAAATTGAAGAACAGCAAGTTCCTATAGTTCTAGACCAGAACACCAAAATACCTGGATTTGCTTTGTGTTTGTGAATTTAATCCAGTCCTTTAACTCAGCAACAACGGCTGGGTAAGAAAAATGAAATTTTCCCACCATTTCAGACTGAGCCAGAGAGGAAATTTCAGAATCAAGATCCTTTACAGAACTATGTTTCATCAGCCTTTTTGCTGCTTGTAGAGTAGAGACAATAGAGTGGAACAGAGACATAGCTGCTTGCATCACTTCAGGTTTCATAAAGCTTAACCAGCAGAAGTCACAGAACAGGAAACTTCCATGAGCTCAGGATATTGAACAGTATTAACTGACAAGAAGTAAACAGAGCTCTGTAGCCATTTCTAGAGAGCTTTTATGGGTTTCTCTATGGAAGCTGTGAATAACTTAATATATTGAATTTGGAAAAAAAACTGGACAGAGAAACATGGCTCACATGCAAAAGTGGTTACTAAACTAATTTCAAATATAAGAGAAGGTCCTGCCTTTGGTGATATAATAGATCCCAAATTAAAAGTGCCAAAGGCTCAGAACAAAAGGCAAAAAAAGACACTTCTTTAAACCAATCTTATAGAATTAAAGAATCAAACAGGAGAGAAAAGCATTACACTTAAGATTTGTAGCAAAGATGATTTATGGAACCGAGTAAATCCCAAATTTGCTCTGGGTTTGGAAATACTTATTTGATCTCCATGAAAGCTCTATTTAAAAGATGACTTGCAACAAATCTTTATGTCAGAAAGCTCTCACCCATGTAGTAGTCACAGACCACTATGTAGAATAACTTAGTGTATGTTTCAGCTTAACAATAGTGGTCAGTAGGCAATACCAGGATACAGTTCTATTGTCAAAGGCTGGGGAGTTTTCAAGTATAATGCTTGTTTTAGCACTGGTGCCATGTGGATTCATACAGAATTACACCTGCCTGAACATTTACAGTAATTACAGCAGAAATGTCTAAAACATGATGCTATAATCAAGCACCTAGGTAAACCACCTCAGTGAAACCTTGTCATCTTCAGAAATGTTCGTTTAAATATACTTATGCTAGAAACAACAAGTTAAACAGTAAAATTAACATTCTACAATTCCTAGAACACATAAAACACTTACCTGCTACTCTTTCATCGGTTTCTCTATTGCCATCATCAGAGTATCTTGCAAAATCTAAAGAATCAAGAGTACTGATGCTTCCAGCACGATCTTAAGGGGAAGAAAAAAAAAAAGGTATCAGAAAGAATCCTGAAGAGCTGCCTGTCTTTTATAGATAAAGTCAAAACAGCATTTCATTTCAAAAATTATAAAGCAGAGGCTACATGTTCTGTAAGACTCAAGTTTTTACTGCATTTTTAAAGTAAAATTTTCTGTAAGTAAAGAATATATCAGGAAATTTGAACCAAAAACACAACACTACAGCAAGTTCACTGAACAGAAACTGTAAGAGATTCTTGCTCCCCCTAAAAGATGGCATTTCTAGTCTGTCCACAGCAAATGAGGAGCAGTGCATTGTAGCACTTCCCTTTTTCCCCAAGGGCCAGGGACTTTGGCTTGGACACACAGGTGAGAATGTAAAAGAAACCAAATTGCATATGACAAGTTTCAAGCAGTTCCTGTTTAACAGAAAGCTGTAACTGCCTCAAATACTCTACTTCCTTTTCCCATTTTTAGTATTTTAAGGCATGTTAACATGACCAAATACTTTTTTACATATCTCCTGATCTAGCCTTTAACTTCAGTACATACCCACTTAATCGATATTTTTTAAGGAACGCAGTATCTAACAAAAGCAAAGGAAGCATAGTTCACACTAGTGCAGGTATAATATTCACACTCTACAATTTAATTTTTAATTTAAAAAAGAAAAAAATCAAGAAATTCCATAACCAGCATAAGGTTTGGATCTGATCTAGACATTTTTCATTTCAGAGCAATGGCAAAGAAAAAACCATCAACCAAAATGCAATTTTGATACGTCTGTTGAAGCACACATTCACCTTTTTATTATAAAAATGCACAAATTACTTGGTAACAGAACTCAAAATAAATTGAACATGTTCCTAGAACAATTGAACATGCAGAAATTATATTAAGTACCTTAGTATCTTTCCTCTCCTTTTGAAATTAATTTCTATGTAGCACTTCAGAAATTATTTTAATTACATTAGAACTGTTGTCACATTAACAAAGAACAAACTCCACAGAGCTGTCAAAAAAACTCTTAACTGTCAGTGAAAATAGAAGCAATTTCATCACTTGTCAGTCAAACTCTGTCATGACTAAGATCATTAAGTATTTAACCTCTCCTCCCATTCTGCATTACGTAAAAAAAGAAAAACAAAACAGAACAAAATTCTATTAATGAGTTTCTTTGTATATTTGTGCCTAAGTTGCACTGTAAGGTCTTGTGACATCCTCTCTACATATAGACCAGCACTGCACTCAAATAGGAACACCTGAATTAAGACTGATGAAAGCATTTACACTGAAAAGATACAGAGAATACTAAACTTACCAACTCTAGCTGAGTTCCACAATATCAAAACTTGCCTGAAAACCCTAACTTGTCTGTTCCATGGACATGCTGTATATGACAGTATACAGTTTATATCTAACCACAGGGTTTTTTGCTGTTACAATGCTTTCTTATCCAAACAATGAAACAGGCTGTTGCTCCTCAGTGAGTCTCTATTCAGTCATTGGTTTTAAACCTCATTGTTCATATGCAGGTTCTGGTCTTATCCTCTGCAATTTTTTCACACATTAATCTGATTTAATAATTCCTGGTAGGCTGTTCTATATAGCTTAGCAACACAGTACAAACTCTTCTTTTTACAGCATCTTTAAAAAATGGACTGTTGTGAAAATAATCCAGTGGGGAATCACATTTGAAGAGATTAAGTTCAAAAGTAAGCACAAATTTTGCATGCACAGTATGAAAGTCTTTAGAACTGACTTTTCAAAACACCCAACACCTTGATGAGTTGATATTGCTCCAACTTATTTCACTGGGAGCTACAAGATCATTTTTTTAAATCAAATTCAAGACAACATTCAAATGGAGATCTCAATGAAAAGCTCATGTTGAAGAGAAGTAACTCGGTCTCACATACAGCATCGCTATGGCAAGTGCAGAAATAAAACAGTTCCCTCCTGCAGTCTTGCCATGTTCACAGATCAATTTTCTAATTGATCTGCTAACAGAAGCAAAGTAGTATCAGAGAAACAATGCTCAAATTTTCAACTTAAGTCAACCACATCACAATTACTGAGGCATCCAAAGCCATAGGCAACACAATATTTCTTTATATGACTAGTGGTGCACCTCAGAGGCCAAAGTTCTCCCCTGAAAACTGATAAAACAAATCCAGGCATAAAACACAAACTCATTTGCCAAAGCCAAAAACTCCTTGAAAAAACCACAAAAACCCAGTTGCCTAGAAAAAAGCAGGGGTTAATCACAATCTTTGTCAGTATGTACACAACAGAAGCTGTTTAAGGTCATGGTAGCAGCTGTGAATCCAAGAACTCACAATATCAACCAGTTCTACAACCTTAATCGTCCTACAGGAACTCAGCAACACCAAAGGGGTTTATGATTTCAAAACCCAGAAACTGTCTTAAGCACCACCCCTGCTTGCACAGCAGCAATTTGCAGGGTTGAAACTTGTACATTCACCATTTAGACTTCACTTTATCATTACAGTGTTCATAATAAAAGCAAACATCTGACTTCCTTTTCATACAGGCCAACATGGTGAAGATGCACAAGCAGCTAGATTCAGACTGATGAAACCAACCAAGATCTGCTCAGGAACACTATCCCCATGGCCTGTTTCCTGCTACCATTATGTCACTCTGCCACTAACGCTGATGCTCTTTCCCACACAAAAGCACACGTCCATTACCACACCCCCGAAGCCAAGAGGTATCATTATCAGCAGAGTCATGGCACACAGGCACTGCAGGGCAGGGCGGTGCTGAACCACGAGGAGCAGCAGGCCTGCGCCATTGCCTCACCTACCCAAAATCTCACCGACTGTGTCTGTGGCCTTGCTACTTACCACTGGCTTGGTAGACAGTCATTAGCAGAGGTTTAACTCCTAAAACTAATGCCGTTGTCCAAAAAAATCATGGAATAACATAACCTCATATTTTAAACTTCCATAGTGGATGTACCTGCTCAGCAAAGGATCAGAGGGTGGAAAAGGTACCTCCCTGCTGGCAGCAGAACAGCCTCATCTGTTAAGAAAATGGGCAGGGCTGTTTGAAGGAAAGAAACCAAAGGGAAGGGCTGTGCTCAGTAACACAGCTCACCTGAGGAATGTGAAATATCATCCTTTGTCTGAAGTACAAATAGTGAGTGGAAGCATTTCAACTACAGCATTCTAAAAAGAGAAGTATTTTCTGAACTGAAAAGGGAAAAGAAAAAAAAACCCAACATTTTTTTAGAAGAAAACATGTACTTAGGTAATTTTTAAAATAAAAATCTTAGCCTTAAGTTATCTGACAAAGAATATTGAAGAAATTTCTTGTGGACAAACTGCTGAAAAAGGAGAAGTACACTTTGGCTGAAATCTGCTTCTTTCCCAGAAGGAAACCCAATGTGACAGAGCAGCAGGAACCCATTTTGTTGTCTTGGTATGTGCATGCTTACCAACAGTCTCCTGTGCATGGATTTTAAACTTCTTTTTCTGAATTAAAACACGTTATAATTAGCAATTCATTTCTGCTAAAAGCTTTCCTAGTGAATAGTGGCAAAATAATTGCTGTCAGCTTCAAGTTTTAGAAACGGTAAAAGCAAAGTAACAAGAATAATTTTGACAAGCAGGTATAAACAACTGCAGAACATGGATCACTTCAATATAGAACAAGAAAGTGCCATGGGTGCATAGAGAAGCACTGAAACAGGCTTAGGGTTTTCATAATTCATACTAGTGAAATGCCAGGAGACATACTGGAATAATAAAGGAGAGCCTGTGCACAGTTCTTGTCTCTTACCTTTACCACTGGAAAAGGATGAGCAAAATCAGAATGCCAAGATTCATATACTCAAAGATACTCCAAGCTAAGAAGTTTTTTAATCCACTTGTTAAAAAATGCAATATGTTTAATTTCATTTGTGAAGTTAAAAATCAGGTTCAACACCACATTTTGATTATTAACTTATACAATCTTCTAAAATATTGGTTCATTCCAAAGGAAAAGAATTTTAATTATTTTCTTATTCCCAGAACTGCCACCAGATGACATGCAGATTTCTGCTGACACCTTCTGTTCCCTAGGCATATATCCAGCTCTCCCTAAAAGTTGAGCATAACTACCAAAGTAGGAAAATGTAAGGAAACCTCAGTGATACATCCCCTTCCACTGACATACATAATATGAAAAAGGTTACATTTCATTCACTTCGATGATATAAGAGATTATTTGAACCAGCTTACCTAAAGGACACCAAGAAGGATCTTATTAGCCATATTGTCACAGTATGTGCATTAAGCAGAAACAAACTGCAGTCTTCTATAAAATCACATTAAATAATCTTTACATGCAGAGGACACTGTAAATCAGCTAAGAACATAGACAAATTAAGTGGCATTACTTATTGATAGGAAGGCTCAAGAAAAAATATTTTCAAAATTAATGTTTTAGAAGCTATTTGAATTTATTTTGCAAACATCCAATTTGATTTTTAAAATGACTAGTTGATAAAACAGCCCAGTTGTCGTATTTCCTCTAAGATCACAGGAAATCATATCATCATGTACTAACAATTAATCAAATGGAGCATATGAAGACCAAGAACTCCACATTTTTTCCTTGAAATTCAAAGAGAAGAAATGATACTAAGCCTGTACAAGACAGATTCACTTTGCAATGTCAACTAAATGTTCACTTGAACTGAAAAATATTTGTAACCCTGAAACCAGACTATTGCCATATTTTAAACTGCTGAGTGAAACAGCTGGCTAACCCCATTTTAAACTGATTGGAGAAATAACTGGCTACTGGAAGTCAGGTTTTGATTAGCATACATATGGAGCTAAAAGTCAGGACCGGAGCAGCTTCCACTGGATATTGCACATACTAGGACAAGATATTTCCCAGCTTAAGCCAGGCTTTACATGAATTATATGGCTATATGGAGGATGAAAAACCTGTAGGCAGATAGTTCATACATATCATAGGGAGATACAACCTTTTTCGGGTTTTTTTGAGATAGGAAAGGTCTGGATAATAACTTATACCTATCGTGCTATTTCACGGCCATCAGCTGGACTCCAACATCCACCCTCACACATCACTATTTGGAGAAGAAAAAACAAGCATGACTTTGCAATTGAAAAAAAAAAACAAAACAAAACCAAACAAAAAAAGACTCTTTGAAGACATTCTACCTGATTGCTTAATACAATTCTATCTGTCATTTACTGTAGCATTATCAAACATGAACACACAACATACCACAGGCTTGGAAAAAACTGTTAAGAACATTCATGCTACTGGATACTACGAAGATTTATATCAAGAACTCTAAATATTCATCCAAGCAGAGCTCTGCTTCCAGAAGCATGGAATTTTGATTTCATTTAGTCTTTTCCTTTTTAACTTTAGAGCAACTTAAAATGTTTTAACATTAGTGTTAGAATTATCCTACAAGCCACTTAAACAACAATAGTAATTTTATTTGATAATAATGCACTCTCTTAACTAAATTAAATTTTCACTACGTAGGATTTCACTAGGGACAAACATTAAACAAGCCATCCTGGTTCAGAGTCAGGTACAACCCTACTTAGAAGCCATCTCAGGTTAATGCCTTCTAGCTTATGCTGAATAAAACCAGACATTGAAAGTTACATAAGTGAGTGACTGAGGCTATCAAAAATTATTGCTCAGCATCATCACCTTGATGGCTACTTCTAAGTAAGAAAAAACCCAATATGACTCCAGAATACAATTCTCTGCAGCAACAGAAATAAGTTACACTTCATTCTTGAACTGGGCACTGAAAATTTGTTTTGTAGAACAATTATTAAGATAGGGAATTGCTAAGGTTTGATTTTATTATGAATTAAAAACCAAAACAAAACAGGATAATCAAACCAACAAATTTGCTACACCTTAACACACAGCAGTAAATTAGACTCCAAAAATTGTGAACTATCATACAAAGAAAATTGTTGGGGATTACAAATGTCAGAAGAGCATGTAATTACAGCTGTATATGGAAGAATTAAAGTAAAAAAACCCCCAACTTACTCTGAGATACTCTTTCAGATCTATGAAAAGTGAGAAGCTATAAAAGCCCCCTACTACAGTGCTTTTGGACCAACAAGACATGGATTATTACTAAGACAAACTTTAAAATAATTATATAGTTTCATGTAACTTTAGAACACACACACAAGTTTTTCCTGGTGAGCTGTGCTATTCCTGTGAGTTAATCTGTCCCTTCTCCCAATATATACATAAACCCCTTATTGCACGGAGGAACCTCTGATGGAAAATGCTCCATCTAAAAGAAAATTATGACGAGATCAAAGCTGAGACTTTAAGGTGTCTGCAAATCAAAGGTCGGAAAAAAACTTCATAGACATCTGCAAAGGACAGCAATACCTATATTTCATGGGGTATAGCTTACCTTTACTTTTAGGTCACCCAACCTAATTTTTAAATGCAAAGACACAGGCCAACTAGCAAGTACTCTGATAACAGATCCCAGCTGAGAAGTTTCTATGAAAATTAGTCAGGTCTGACTTTTTTCCTTTCTTCTCTGTTCTATAGATACAATAAAAGAACTATTGAAATTCAGACCTAAGGAAATGCAGATGTATAAGTACATATTTTAAGTGTTTCTGTTGGCAGTAAAAATGTCTGCAAATGAGGTATTTTACCTACCTTAAACATTCCAGACCTAGAGTAAACTAGCCAGTAGGGTCATGCAGCAGATGGCCTGCTCTGTTCTAGAGATACTGGTCTGAAAAAGCATGTCCTTGAATAACTTGTATTTTCAGCTACCATGCACAATATCACAGGCACAAAATTGCAGAAGTCAAGGAAACAGGGGATGGAGGCTAATTAGGAAAAAAGAATAAATTTCTTCTTGTATTTATTTGTACATGTTTAAGCACCATATTAGTACTGAACCACACATATGAATATGTGAATAAACCAAATCATGAGAGAGGAAGCATGTGTGATAGAAGATATGGGATAACGTGAAAACCCAAAGAGTTTTAATGAAGTCCTTTCTACATTAAATCAAACAATCAGGCATTAACCCTTTATTAACTGATCATCAAGTCACAGTTTGTATTTGTGACTAGGCTATATAGCAACTGAAATAGATATGTTGTGCAATACATACGAATAAATGAATTAAACTATTTAATTCCCCATAAACGATACTGCAATTTTTTTTAAACTGTACCACATTTCACAAGACATCTCTGAAGCAATATTACTTTGAAAAGTTTTAAATGTCTGCTGCATTTAAAATTTCTGCTATGTTTCAACTTGTTCCAAGCTTACTGATGCTGGATCTTTCAGCAAAGCAAACTTGATACATTGCAGCAGACATTTGATCTAGCATGCAACCTTTACAGTAGAAACAGACTTATGTAACTATTTTGAAACCAACTTGAACTTGTAGAATAAATTTTACCAGATCAACACATTCCACATCTCTATGGTAACTCTGGGATGGAACAAAAAGTCTTAAATCAATTCATTGCATCAGGCACTAAACTGTAAGCACCTGACCTACGAACCTTGCTTTGTAACTCAAGTGCCTCTTTTGCTGTCTCCCAGATGTTCTTACTCAATGAGACCTGCAGAATTTCCAAGTTGGTATGTTCTGAAAAGAAGACTTTAGACCCTCATCAAATGAAACGAAAACTTAGTTAACTAAAGCTACTTGAATAAAATCAACTTTCAAGCTGTCAGAGCAATCTACTTACCAATGACCTAGAACAGACATTCAATACTAGTCCATGATGGGCAATCCAAAACAGATTGAAAACAGATGATCAACACATGTACCTACCTCATATTAATAGCAAGTTATAAAAATTCATAGGAAGCATATGAGGGTAAACCCCTAAAGCTGGTTAGAGAAAACTAACATATGCTTGCTGGCCAAGAACAGAAAAAAACCCCAAACAAACCAAGAAAATCCCACCAACCAACGAACAACAAAAAACCCAACCACCAGACACGTAAAACAACTATTTTACAGATACATTGCAATAAAAAGGTATTACTCTCACTCCCATGATAGGCACACTGCAGAAGCTCATCAGAAAGATGAAATTACAAGCAGAAAATAGATAAGCTCGTGCACCCTAGCACAGAAATAACACACTGACAGAACTGGGTTACGATACAGATGCACCTGGGCTGATCTCCTGGAGAGCTATACCAAGACCAGGCTGCTTTTGGGGGTAGGCTTACTGCATAGACACTCCCAGGCAGCATCCAAATTAGTCAAGTCTGAAAGAATTAAGCCAGACCTGCACAAAGCCATTTGAATGTTACTGCAGTGAAGACTGAGGTCCAGAAGGGTGTGATTTTGGGGAAAGCATCAAAACCCAGCCTGACTCCTTACACATGTGCAGGGAGTAGCTCAAGCTGCAGTGTGCTTGAGCAAGCAGACCTTCCCAAAACAGAACAGCTAAGGGAGAAGCATGGCATGGAGGTACTTCTTCCAGCTCATAAGCCCAGCTGGCTTCAGCAAAAATCAGAAAGCATCAACAGCATCAAATTAACTCCATATGCTTGATACTGCAGCACTGCATTGTCCAAAACGTATCCATTAACTTGCACCACAAGGACTTTGCCCTTTGTCGCAGTAACCCAGCTTTCTGTTATACCCTAACATCAAGCAAAATTGTATCAATTTAGTCCTTATACGGTTGCCCTTGCTGAAGGACTACTTAAAGTGGATAGGTAACATCTATCTTCATTCTCAACCACTGTATTCCCTCGGTTTTTTTTCATATTTAAATTTCAGTACGTTCTCATTTGCCCACGTTCTACATTTATCTTTTAGGACAGTAGTAAATTTTCCAGTTAAGGTTTAGCTTGTGTCCATGTAGTTTCTAGAGAATTAAAAAAATAATGGAAACTAGGAACTGGAGACCAAAGCATCTCTCCTATGAGAAAAGGCTGAGAGAGATGGGGCTGTTCAACCTGGAGAAGACTCGGGGGGGGATCTCATGATGAGTATAAATAATTGAAGAGGGGGCACAAAGAGGACAGAGCCAGGCTCTTCTCAGTGGTGACCTGTGACAGACCACAGACAGTGGGCACAAAATGAAACCCAGAAGGTTCCTCTGGAACATCAGGAAACACTTCTACTGTAAGGGGACTGAGCACTGGCACAGATTACCCAGAGAGGTGATGGAGTCTCTATCCCTGGAAGTACTTAAAAGGCCATCTGGACATGATCCTGGGAAACCAGCAGCAGGTCACAGTGGTTCTGCTTGGGCAGGAGGTTGGACCAGATGATCACCAGAAGTCCCTTCCCACCTCAGCCATGCTGTGATTCTGAGATTATTTTTGCCATGATTTCTCTTACTCCAGAAGTTTTTTTCAAATGACAAAACAGCTCGTGGCTTTCTCTCTCCTCTAACATCAAACAAGATGAAAAAGTACTTGTTATATAAATACAAAATTCTTATTCTGTGACTTTTTACGTAAGAGTATTTCCTTCAATTCAACAACAAAGTAATCAGCTGCATCACCATCATGCAGATATATTGCAGGAAGGGAGGAAGAAAATTGCCTCTGCCCTACAATGCACTGGGAGAAAGAGTTCACTGTTTCTCAAAAGCTTTTTCAACTTGGTCTGTCTTTAAAAAAAAAAAAAAATTACTGTTTTTTAAATTATTTGTCCAACACACTCAATATACTTAGTGCCATGTCTCAGGCATTCACATCATAAATAAATATATAAGGTCTACAACCTTTACTGAATTACTCAATGTTTTGGCCTGTGCTAGAGGAGATTTCAACTCAGTTGCTCAAATCTGCAACTTTACAATACACTAGAAAACCAAACAAAAGTAACACACTGAAGACAAGGAGCTGTCAATTTGAACAACAGTATAAGTTTTCAGGACTCACCATTTCATAAAAAAACCCCTTCTCATGCTGTATTTTAAAGAACTCCATAGATATAAATTACCTAGCTCAGATTTTGCAAAAAATCTTAATTTAGTTGGGAAGTGTAAGAGCATCCTGAAAAAGACTTTTTCCCATATTTGCATTAATTCTGTGTTTATAGAATATAGAAGTCCAATATTTACAAGTTTTCAATTAGCAGAGACAAACTGCACACAGATCGGCTTCCAACATAGCTGATATCAATAGCTACATGATACTAACTTGCTTGCAAATATTAGACAAACCTTTTTTATCAGGTAATGAAACTCACATAAAATTTTCAGCAACCATTCTCTCAGCTGGACAGTTTGAGAGTCATTTCTTCAGTCAAGAAAAAGGTAATTCTCAGAGGGAAAAAAAGTTACAGGAAATTTGATATAACTTATATGGAATTGAAATTACATATGGGAGAACTTAGAAAAGTTCCCAATGATTGGTTCTGAAATGCAAAGCTCTAGCTCATCATCCTAACTCCCTTCTTTCCACCTACCCAAAGCCCAATAAACAATCTCTTCTTTCCCTAACAGCAAGACCATCAGAGGGATGGTGTGCTGCTTCAGCACAAATCCGGCTTGTTTTGCTGAAGCTTTCAGCCACAGGATGGTTAAACTCACACATAACTGAACTAACTACAGTGCCTACACAGAGAGGTTCACTTCTGCTTTCCCCAACATCAAAAAGTAACAGGAACTCTGGCACAGGAACAGAGCAGAGGTCAGAACAAAAGCAATTAAATTCTCCATATCATAGCTGTGAGGATCCCAAAAGAACCAGAACATGCACTAAGTTACTACAGGGGAAAATACAATGTAGTCATCATAGTCACTCGCTACTCAGTGCATAAGTTGATATTTACCTGCCTAGTAGTAGTGGCTTCTGCTCTGTCTTCCTTCATCCACAAATGTCACGATTATCATGCTACCTGACCTTGCTACTTCTTTGTGTGGTTACATACTTATGGCAACTAACCTGTCTCCTGAACAATCTACCATTACATCCCAGATCAGCCCAACACAGACACCAGCCAAAGCTTAGACTCATCCATCAGGGACAGCTTCTAGCACTGGGTTTTAGTCATTTGACAAGTCCAACACTTGTAAAAGCCTTAACCTAAGCAGCTTGTAATCTATGAAGTGCATGTCACTGAAAACTTGTCAGAAACACCAGTGTCAATCAAATGGAGTGGGTTTAAAGCAGTCACAACTGGAAAAGTTCACCTGGCTTCTGTATCAATAAAGCCAATATCAGAGCACTACGAAGCCTCTCAGGTTTCATCCAGGCATCACTGTTCCCTGGCAGGTTGGAAGGGAACTCTGCTTCCCTTTCCTTCAGCATTACATACAAACCTCCACTCTTTCAAACGTTTTCTGTACTTCATTAAAAGTGACAACAATCAGCCTTTCTCATCTGTTGATACCAGCAGCTTTGATGACCTATTTATCTGCACCTTTCCATCCCATCCTTTCTCAGGGGAGCACCTTTTCCAAATCAGGTAGTAAAGCCACTCTACCCACAAGCTGCCATTCTACCTCCCAGTATCTGCAGATACAGCCAATAGGCAAGATATTTTTGCTTGCTTTCATGAAGTAACAAGCCAAAGACTTGAGCTGACAACACCAAAACACCTAACAAGTAGTCATTAGAACAAAAATGATTTGTCATCTTCCCAATTACCTGTCTTATTTAGATTGTTATTTAAGCTGAGGTATAATGAACTGTTTTGAGGTAGCCCTGTTCTCCTATACTTTCATTCAGAACAAAATTCTGTTGAAACACTGATCACTGAGCAAAGCCCCACACAAAATTTGGATGTTTGTGACTCAGGATTGAGAAGAGCTGCTACCAAGACATCCCCCTCTCACAAAAGTAGAATCTGTATACTCTTCCCGCTTGGCTTTTTCCAGTAGTATCCATCTGCATTTCAAAGGCTACAAGTAAAAAGCAATGCTTCACAATATTTCAGCCCCCCTCCCCCCGGTCCAAATCTGCCCCACCGAAAAACCCCAAAGGAAAATCAAACACCCCAAATCATAAAGAAAGCCAGGAGGGTACTACGAAGATGCAGCAATACTTGATATCTTTGTGCTTATGGATTAGGTTAATATAACTGGAATCAAATCCCCAGAAAGTTATAAACAATTTTATTATGGCAATAACTAGAAAAAAATCATCTCCTGAAAACCACAGATGTAACATAAGTGCTCATACCCCTTCTTTATTATTTTCATTAAAGCTATTTCAAATTCTGTAAATGTTGAGCTTTTGTAGCCATAATGAAAAAAAACAAATGGCAAATTTTAAGACTAACAGTAGTTCTACCAGTATAAGCTCCATTCCTTCAGGAAAGGGCATTCATCAAACATAGCAACCAAACAGCATCATATCAATCACATTAAAAAAAGTTTTCTTCACTCATTATGCACAAGCTTGAATTATGGTCATGCATATAATAAACACATTTGTGGTCCAGGAATACAGATGAGACATTTGAGCCACAGTTTTAATTCTAAATTTTGAGTGTCTCGATTTGTACTGTACCTTCTTATGCAAAAATGATAGGGACAAAAATTTATATTTAATGTGTAGGTGGTAACTAAAGCCTTGTAAAAGATCTGGAATACAGTAAGAAGGAGGGACTTCCAAACCATACCCCTCACATGAGCAGCATTAGAAAACTGGTATCAAAACGATCTAGAAGACATGGAGCTACTGCTATTGTAACCAATGGAAGAAGATCTCAGAAGTGTGGGAACAGCTAGCTGAGATACAGGACATGAAGGATGACTGTACACAAGTGCTGTTCATCTAAAGGAATAGTGTTACTTCCTTCACAGCTTGAATTTGCTTCAAACTAGAAAAGCAAAATTGCTAGACACATGATTTCCACATTTCTCATAACAATATATCTTAATCTCAGTTTGTAGATGTGATGTTGCTGCTGCTGCTGGAAAAAGGAAGGGTGTTTTGCAAAGAAGTAAGAAATCCCAGTCATCTGACTGTCATTTGCTGTTGCAACCAAGTGCTCTGAAGCATGGTTCAAAGACAAAACAGCTTCTAAGTCACTCGCTGACCACATGATGCTGGTTGTTCAAATCCGATGACACTTCAGTAAAATCTCTTTGTAACAGTCTTTGAAGATGAAGAAAAAAAAAAGCACACCAAAATTAATTCCAGCATGCACTCAGAGTTTAGACTGGCACTTCTCAGAGTCCTTTCAGGCAATGAACACTTGTACGGAAACTCTCCCATTCTGTACAGCACGTAAAGTACAAAAGCTTTCTACTGCTCACTGGAAATCCTCAGGCAGCATTCCAAACATACTTCACATTCAATAAGAATTGCCAGTCATACTTTTTCTGCATCCACTCAAATTATGAAAAATCTCAGAATAAAGCCAAAGAAATTAATCTAACTGGGGGGCTGGGAGAAACAGGTACAAAGCTAGCACTGAGAAGAAATTCTGACTTTAGAAATCAACAGAAATAATTTTTTTAATGATGTGATGATTTTTTTTCACTGAAGCATAAAATTTACATGACTTTGAACTGGCAATCGTGACAACCTGCACTACTTTCTACATCAATAGTTTCCATTAAGAAAACTAGTAGTTTATTCTCAAATACCTTTGGGCACGTTAAAGCAAGAGAGGGTACGTGCACAACTCTCTCATACATTCTCTGCAAGTATACCTATGAAGATCCACGAAGGCAGATACAACAGGCTGGGTCTCTCAACAAAACTGGACATTTTAACTAACTCAGGAAACTGTTCAGACTTATTCTTGGATCTGAACTGTAGCTCAATCATCTACCTAAATCAAGTAATACCAGATGCTTAAGAAAAAAAGCAAGGGAACTCTTCCAAAACCCATGATTTTCAGCCCATCTGAGTCTTCTGCAATCTACTTTTTAGTAGTTGGAAAATGACATAACTACAGAAGCATGAGGCTATCAACTCTTGTTCAATCAGAATCAGTCTGAGCAGCATTGTCACAATTGCTAGCTCAATGCTAGACTCCAGACTGCAAGAAAGTCTGATGGCACTAAGTTAAAAAAGCTACTTGAGCTATACAAAAATATTTTTTCATTGTTCTGCATCTGTCACCTTTCAATGTCACTTAATATAAAATGCCTTTTGAATCACTGTTGAGACAAAAAAAAACTTTGAAATGCACTCTCTAACCTATTGTAGATATCAGATTTCAAGGCACACCTTTAGCATAAGGTCTAGCATGATACTTAATTTTAGCACTTCAATATTATTAGACTTGTCCAAACTAAGTGTTAGTCCCCTCTTCTCTCTCTCCCCACTGCTATGGCCTCCTCCCTCCTTTTTTTAATAGGGACATCCCACAGGCATCTATTAATTAGCAGGTCAGCAAAATAGTAATTAAGATGCTCTCACATAAGTGTACATTGGTCTAAGACTGCAAGAGGTCATTTTTTTCGCATGCATAACAACACAGCTACACAGGCTGCTGGTTTTCTAGTTCTGGAATATGCGCAGTATCAATAACTGGAAACAACATATGTTAACAAAGAAAAGAGAATATTTAATCAATCAGATTAATTGACTGGAATCCCCAAGGAAGCAGCTTGAGGATGAAACAGAAATTTATATCAGTTCAAAGCCCTGAAGCACAAGTTTTTCCAACCTTCACTAATCATATCATGAAGACCTCACTGAAGCTGTCAGTTGGACAAAGACAAGTATGAAATTCTAATTATTCATAAACAAGACAAGCAGAATATAAACAACACAGCGGGAATTTTAAAAAAAGCCATACATTTTTTAAAAGATCCTGAAATGCACTAACAAGTTGAAGTTTAGATGCCTCTATTATCCCAGCCATCCAGATGCTATTAGTTATTTCCGAATTTTAAATGTAATTTCGTGTCTTTGCAACATCAATAATTCTTAAAAGAAACGAAACTACATGACTATTTACAAAATGCCTTTAGGTATCTTGGTAAACACATAATCAAGTCTTTCACCTGTCTGCTACCCACAATTCCTTTCATTTCAATACCTTCACACGACATTAAGTCCTCAAAAGTCAGATGGCTGGGCAGCTTCTGTTTCCCAAAACCACTTCCACAGGCTACCTCCTTAGTAGAACCCTACATTTCTTGACAGTAACACTGACAAGACACACAAGTGATTTTTTTCTAAGCCATGTGCACTACTTTTAAAACTCAAAAACTTTTAAGGCCAGCCTCTGTCCCAATATCTGCACTCCTTTTGCTCCCTGAAGTTATACCAACCCAGTGTATTTACTGTTCCCCATCTCCAAATCCCAACACGGCTAGCCAAAGATTACGGACTCTTGGTAAACATGGCAGCATTAAGTATAGGAAGCATTGTATTAGTTGTGCAAGACCTGTGAAACTCAGACCTATCTTTAGATGCACCAGCAGAAATAACACTCAAGCTTCCTTATACCCCATTTCTGACAGTTTTTAGACTTTAAATGTAGCACTCACGGCTTAACACCCCACTCTTTCTCCGCACCGTATGACTTATCTCTTGGCAGTGAGCACTAAAGGCACTGCTGAAAACCAAAGCTGAAATTACCATTCCTCACATTTCTTCCACATTTGGCAAACACCCGTGACGTTCACAGGGATACCGAAGCTCGATCAAACTACGCCTGTGGGCCCAGGGTAACCCGGGTTCTGGCAGCCCACCTCCTCAGCCCCCGCCTGCCCCGCTCCGGTAGCCTCCCCCAGTCCCACGCTGATTACAGAGCGAGCAAGGAATGACTGGAACAAGGAGCGATGCCAAACGCCT
>VZRO01002392.1:0-14931 GCA_013397915.1 Daphoenositta chrysoptera
CCTGTCCTTCAAACCAAGACAGTTGTTGTTGACAAAGTAATTGTTTCTTTAAAAAAGAAAAAGCAACACATGTTCAAGATGCATGGTAGGTCTAAGCATATCTTAAAAGCAAGGAAAACATCTAGTAGAGAAGAAAAACAGCAATAATTCCTACCATGCAGTGGGATAGTAACCTTCTGTCCTGCTTTTCCTGGTCCTGTAGTTGTTGTCATGGTCAGCACTGTCTGGCCAGGAGATGCTGACGTGTTTTCAGCACCAATGCTTGACGCTGGAGCAATTGTCAGCTTAGTTCCTTTTGTTAAGATTTTTTCCATCGGCATTTCTTTGGGGCTGTCATCTCCAAAAAGCCTTCTCTTAGCACTTCCAGCTGTAGGAGAACTGTAGCGCTCGTGAACGGAAATTGGAGACAATGGCTGCATGTCTGGCATGTCAAGGAGGAAAAAATAAACCCAACAAAATCTTAACAACAGCAGCTTAATGGGAATACTTCTGCAGAGAAGGGAAAAGGCTACCTTCCTACTACACCACCAGAGATCACTTGTAGCTCAGGCCTGCTCTCAGAGTCCACTCTTCTGAGGTGATAAGAACAGGATCTACAGTCTGACTGACTTCTTTTATTTTGCAGTCACCCCAGATGATGCAGTTCTGCCGTCACGTATCACATGGAAGCTAAGCAGCCACTCTGATCCACAGGGACTGAGGAACACACAGGATCACAGATACTAACTCCAGTCAGCTTAGCACTTAGTAATATTTGCAAGTGTTACTCCTGTGAACACATTCCTCTACAGGAACCCTGACCACATCCCTTGGACATGCTGTCTTCCCTATGCTCTGTCTTTCAAACTCTCTCTAAACTGACCTCAGTCAGTTGACTCCATGCTCACACACCTCCAGTTCCTCTCAGGCTTTTCTGTTACTTTTAAACATTTACTTCAGTAGTAAGCCTGAAGTACACAGCTCTAATGTACAGGCTTCTGTTCACAGGCTTTTTGCATTCCTGCTGCAGTCTGTGACAGTACCAGTGACAACCGTTTCCTATTTCCCATGAATCAGAAACTGTCTGGATAACTGGCCTGGTAAGACTGATTGGAGACCTTACTTCTATCTCTACCAAGATGGTTCTCCTGGTACCAAAGACAAATAAACATTTCCTATCCCCACCACTGTGTAACTGAATTTAGGAGAAGCCTCTAGTACCAGATGCTCATATACAAGGCTGTGTCTCACACAGCCTTCCCCATATATATGACACCATCTCCAATCTGGTTCATCTTCCATCAAACAGTGAACCCTAACACTTACAGCAACTGCTTGTACATCTTCTTCCTAAGGAGTATTTAAAAAACCACCAAACAGTCTTGTTTGTTGCCAGAAAAACACCAAAGGAGACAACACTGCACAACCCATCAGTCCATGGTGCACCTGCAAGAACATATGGACTAGTCTCTGGGATACAGTGAAAGCAGCAATTCCTAACTATAGAAGCATGCAAAGGAAACAGCAGTGCTGGCACTGCTTCTGCAACCTCATTGTCAGGAGACAATTCTGTGTGAGATCCAGGAATCTGCAAAGAGCAGTTCTTCAGAGCACAGAACACTGTAGGCAAAGCATTGTCCTACACCCCTGCCGAAAAACAGTTCTGTAGGAAGCAGGAATAAATGTAGCTCTGTCATTCCATTAAGAAAAAAAAAAAGGTCACCTAAAATCCAGTCAAACTCACTGAGAATAAACAAACAGAAAGCAAAAAAAACCTGGAAAAATCCAAACATCAATGGACAATAAGTGATTAGATGACAACCCACCTCAGAGTAAGGTCACCCTGGCATCAAACCAGCAGCAAAATCTGCTCCAGTCCAAAAGGGAAGCACCATCACCACTGTCTGCTGCCAGTGAGCCACAGCACTGGTTTGACCAGGTGCATCTAGACATTCCCTTGATCAAATAAGGGACTTCACAGTTCCGAATGCTCAATTCAGATTCAAGGTTGCTTTTTGTAATTACAAAGAAGTTTTAAACCCCTCTCCTGAAATTCACACACTCAAGTAATATCAGAAGCCTTGAACATACCTCGTCTTAAACTCCCACCAAGATCTGTGCGAACCTCTTTCACTCGAGGATGAATTATGGGAGATAATGGAATCATAGGCAAGTGCCCAAGCCCACTTCCTCCATTGCTGGCTTCAAAATTACTGGGAAATACTACCTGAGAAATAAGAAATGTCAGTGTAAGATAACAAATTAATTTCCCTTCTTTGTGACAATCTATTAATAGAAGATTTTCTGCAGTAATGGTCTCATTTGAACAGTTTTCTGTATAAAGCAACAAGTGAGAAAAAGAACATGAATTTCCTAGTAACAGGAAAACAGATCACATACTTCTTCACAGGTTGGGACTTTGTTTTCTGAGGCCTCAAGCGCATTCCAGAGTGCCGAGTTCCGAGTCCAGGCCAGACTCTCCAGAATCTGTTCCTCAATGCTGTTGAGGTGCTTCACCATGTCTCTGGAAAGTCCTTCCTCAGACCGAATCAGCACTTCAATAACCTGATGGCAATGACACACATACAGCAATGTCACATCGCTCATGTTTAACACCATCAAACCATTTAACACCATTTATTTCAGGCTCCTGTTCAAAACATCAACACAGAGTGCTCCAGCCTCCTCCTCGCATCTTCATCTTCCCCAACCCTCTTCTGATCCCTCGTTTTTTAACCCTCTTTCCCAAAGCAATCCGGGAGCTGGAAGAGGACAGCAGATATGCCATCAGTATAGAACATCAGCAGGTAGCCATCAGCAGATACGCCATCAGAAGAAGAACCCACTCCAGGGGTTTTTAGGGCCCTCTCTCACCACTGCTAACTGTGCGCAAGTGAAAGCACTGGGCACACGCAGCACTGACCTGGGAGATGTTAGTAGGTACAGCTGCTCAGCAGGGGACATGACAGCCCCAGCATTCCAGCTCTCCTTCCTCTCAAACGAGCAGCCCATAACATGAGGAGCTGAAAACCACTGCTTTAAAGTTTCATTTAAGAAGCACTCAGAACCCTTAAACATGGACAAATGGGGGTTGAACAGAGTTGACCAATCCCCTGCAGTATCATACTCCAACACTAGATCCACACTGTGTTATTCGTCTCAGAGGAGCATTCAGCCTGTTTTCCTAAAGCTCCAGAGATGGAAATGCCATAAAACTTCCCTGGAAGATCTATCGATACATTTAGTTATTCCTGTTACAGAAACTACACCCACAGAACAAAGTTACAAATATCAGAAGTCTCTCCTGTGTGAGGCCTTTGAGATGGCAATTTTTGTCCAAGTAAGAGTGCTGCAAGAAGAGATGCTGAACAGCTGAGAAAATTCAAATCAAACATAAATCTGTTTCACAAAGTTTGATCTGCACCAGTTTTGCTGGAGATTACCAACAGCCACAGCAATATTGACAGATTTGTTACAGCTCCAGTACTGCCCTACAGCTGAGGAGTAAAGGAAAAAGAAAGGACAGAATATGAACCAGCTTTTCCAAAGGCTTCCATTTTTTGTTGCTGTCATCTAAACAGAACTACTTGATTTATTCAGGACTAACCCCAGTAAGCTGCTAGGAATTCAGCAAAAACTGGAGGCATATCAATAGGTAATAAAAGGATTGAAATAGTCAAAACACAAGTTACACTGGAGGTAGGGGAAATGTAGTTAAATAAAGAGCAAAACCAGGAAACACCCTGGCAAATATATTCTGTATTCTGTTATATAAAGGAAAAACCCCCAAACATAGCAAAAGCAAGCCTGTGATAAGTAGTAGCAGCCAAAGGCAACATTTCAGAACTGTATCTGCTATTTCAGAACGACATTGGAGTCACTAAATATAAATATCAACAAAATATACACTTGAATGCTTTAGTCTGGAAGAAGTTGATCAGCAGTATGTTACAGACCAGTACCATTTACAAAATTGGGTTTTTTGCTTTATATTTCAGCATCAGCTCTGGCATTACACCTTCCAAGTAATTCATTTCAGGACAGCTAGAATCTAGAATAGGCCTAATGCACAGTTAATATCAGTCCTTGTCTTACCTGATTCCCTAGGGAGGAAGAGCATCATCCTCTACCACTCCCCATCCAGTAATGTGCCATTTTTAATACAGATCCTGTCCTCTGCCAGTGTTTATTTACCTTATAGAAATAGAATGGCCTGAGATCAAGAACTTCAATGATCCAGGGGAAGGTGCGAGGGGAGCTGTAAGCAAAGAGCACAATCTCCAAGCAGCATGCCATGAGGGAGCGGTGAAAGAGATCCTGTTCCAGGAGAGCCTGGAGAGATCACAGAAAATGGCACTGGTCTCAGGATTGGGAAACAGAAGTTGGAATTTTGTGGCACTAACACTACACAGCTTGTTGTTGGAAAGCAGCTGGCTCCTTCTCGCATCCACAACCTCTTTTTTACAGGGAAGTTGAGGAGAGCAGGAGTAACAACACCAGAGCTATCACATTTTGCATGCTACAGACTAATGAACTGGCCTCCTTGTTGTGCATCGTAAAGCAGAGCAAATGCAGTGCTGTTGAACATGAAGTATTGATGCTGTTCATTGGATAAAGAAGAGAATAAAAGTTATCTGTCCAAAAAGCTGTGATTCTAGAAGGCAACACAAATTCAGATGTTTAGTTATGACAGTTATACTGGTTTAAATAGTAGAAAAAAAAAAAACATTTTGGCAGCTCCCATGTATTTTCCCTTTTTAGCATTAACAATATACACAGAGTGCTTTACAGTGCTTTGTTGGGGAACTGCCTGAAGATAAACTCCAAGAAACAGTTACAAAAAGTGTTCTACTCTTTTTCTGGTTCTTTACTTACAGTCAGATCCTTCCCATGCAGTCTCCGTGTTTCTTGCACCATTATAGTCTCCAAGATTTTATAGTACAAGATTTCTGCCAGTTTTAATCTGTTTACAGCAAAATCTGAAATTTAAAACCAACGGAGATGAAGTTCAATGCCACTGGCACAAACAGTGTTAAGACTAAACTGACCAGCACCTGTCCTCATCCAAAATAATAGCGCATGTGCGTATGTACAGACTTTGCAAACCAAAAAAAAAAAGTTCAGAAATCTACTAGTCACAAGTACAGCATGAAATTCCATAAATATTTTAAACGATTATTTATTGTAATATTTCTTGTGATGTAATTTTGCAACAATAATTTTCCTATTTGCTTTCAGTTTCCTTTAAATTTTAAAGCTAACAAGAATACAAGTTTACACTTGTTAAGAGTTGCTTTTCCATGACTTCTTGTTTATCCCAGTTTGAACTGTAGCCTTGGGTTTACTCTTCCATAAATTTTTATTCTTTACAGTGTACTGACTGACAGCAGCAGTTTTCTGTTTGGTGTATCCTGGGGTAAAACCAGCTCCACTACATTAAATACAGAAAACAGTATAGGTATGCATTCTGTTTGCCCTGGTTTAGTATTTTGAAACACCCCATGCCTTTCACTCCATACCTATGTGAGATCCTGGCTGCTCATCTGTTGACTGAGTGTAGCTGCAACAGAAGGTCTCACCAATTTCCTTCACTCTGCTCATGATGCTTTCCATGGGGCTACGAGCACAAGACCTGAAGCCAAAGGCAAAGAAAGCCTTGTTTGTATAAATTAATACCCAGTTTAAAAAAATAAATATGAAGAAACAACAACAACCATAAAACCAAAATAAAAAGATAAGCCAATTATACTGAGCCTTCCTCATCAGCAATAGCCTGTATTACACAGACAGAGGCAGGGAGGGATATGCAGATCTTGGGACAAACGCAGGAGGAAGCAAGAATTACAGCAGCACAGTGAGGAGAAAGATGAACCTGCCAGGAGCAAGGCAGTGGTAAGGATGCTACAACAGGCAACCAACCAACCAAAGGCACCCACAAGATCACACAGGCCAGGCTCAGTTTGAGGGAGCACAGAAAAGCTTAGAGGGAAGAGGCAGCAACATCTTCCCATTTCCTACCAAGACTGAGAGAACTGATGAACTCCACATTGTCACTGTGATAAAAAAAGGCCAGAGTATCTCTGGCTGGAGATGTTCTTTCTGAATGCTTCTGAATTTTCCAGCAACTCTGTTATAGAGGACAGTGACCCGTGGCTGGTGTCAAATTAAGACACTAAACTACTCAGCAGAACTAGAACTAAAATCAGCTAAGGTTTCTCTTTGAACAAGGCCTTCTAATTAACTTCAAAGCTTTTTCTATGGAATTTTATTTTGAAAAATAAAATACTGAAAAGCATAGACTGTTACACAGTCCAAACTACAGCTCCTCCACTTCTTCCAGTATATACACAGTATATATACCCCAGTGCTTGCTCAACTCGCATCCAAGATGAGCAAAGTACTCATCACAGCTCTTGCTAAAAGTTTACTCAATTCTGTTCCCATTTTAATATTTATCCCTCTCTTGACAGACTGGTTTACTATTTGGAACAAACCCATGTTTTATTAGAAATTACAGACACATGAATGTCTTAATTGTATAGCATAAATAGTATCAGTCCTTACAAAAACAATCAAAGCAACATTCAAAACAAATGCATCCTGCTGAGCAGCTGTAAACTTTTAAGAACTAGTGCTAGGAAAACTCAAATATACCTAACTCCGAAGATGAGAACTGTAAGTAATATTTTTCACCTGTTTATGATGGTTACTTTAAAAAAACATTGTTTCTGCACTTCAAATATTAAGTGCTAATACTAAATGTCCATTCTGATTTATAAAAATACACCTGGAGGCATTACACCATAATACAGCAGGACCTTAACTTGGAAAGATATTAGGCAAACATCCAACATCTTTACAGGTATTTATGATTTAATTACTGCTTTTTATGAGCTATGCTCAGGGAGGAAAGCAGTAATCTGAAGTGTGCTCAGGGAACAGCCACCAGAACATCCTGAGTGGGAAACACGGTTGCTGCTATTCAAGGTCAGCACTGACAGTGACCAGGGTCACTGTGAGGCTCATCCTTGTGCCATGGGATTACACCAACACACCCTGAACTGGTGTGAAGGAGAAATGGGAAGCCTGTAGGCTGCTTTTAGTTTTAACTTCCCAGCTGGTGGCGAAGACTGCAGCTTGTTCACCTCAACATTTCTGCCCTCCTCTAAAACCTCTGCCAACATGGTTCACATCTTTTAATTGAGAAGTACTTGTTTAAAATGTAAACTAACAAAAAAGGCATTTGACTTTCAAGCAGACAAACAGACAAATTAACATCAGCAAAAGCTGAAGCTTCATTAATGCAATGGTGGTGACGAGTCAGATGGGGGTGTGTGTGTTCAGCCATGCTTCTCCAGATGAGATAACCTAGAAAACAGAAGATCCTTCAACAAGAAATAATACAGAAACACAAACCAAAATATTCTGCCCCAAAGAAAAAAAAGCCAGAAGATGAGTTTCTGTGTCGATGAGAGCAGCTGAAGTGGTCATACTCACTCAAAAATAGCTGTAAGTTGTTCACTCGGTGCATTTTTCAACCCAGCCACCATGCTCTGCAAACGGCTCACACTCTGTGTGGCTGAAGCCACAGGCGTGATGACAGCTTCCTTTTCTCGCAGGTATCTTCTGCCAGTCAGTGGAGTTGAAGGTGCAAATGACCTTTTCTGTCAGACAGAGAAAAATAATAAATAGAAATCAGCCAACAAAACTGTTTCAATAACCTTCCAAATGAGCAACTCTTGCAAAATTCCTTCTAAGATTAAAATGACCACTAGTACAACCACGTGAAGGCTTCATCAAACCTGTGAGCTCAGAAGTGACTGAAAATGAGCCAAAGTTTTCCGAGGACTCCATAAAAACAAAATATAACAAATCCTTGAGCAGCCAAAACTTAACTCAAAGGGTTTTTACAATTAAAATACAGTAAATCAAGACCTAAAACCTTAAAACCTGTAAATTTTTAAGCTCACTTGAACATTGAAAATACAAGGTGAGGAAGAGGAAGCACACACTTCCATTCTCAGTCCCTGACTGCATTAGCTGGGTGACACAAGGCGTGGGTGGCAGAGCTTCCCAGGAGAGGTTCACAGGAAAGCATTCCTTGGGAAATGGGCCTCCCTTCATCCAAAGGGTGATGCGGCACTGAGCAGATGGAGCTGCGTGGACTACACTTACCTATTTGTATCCTGCTCTCTGGAAGTGACACAATAAAGTTTTTGGATTTAATGATCTGAACTGACAACATTCCGAAGATACAAGGCATATAATGACAACAGGTTAAGCCTGCAGTCATTATACATTAACAGTAATATTATCATACTACAGAAGCTGAAGCTCAGAATTAATAAAAACCATGCTGAACCTGCCTTTAATTTGCCTGAATATGAAATACACCAATATTTGGGAGAAAAAGCTGACACACGATTCATTTACACTAGCACCAGCATCTTAGAGTAAGAATTATTATTTTTTAATTGACATGTAAATTAAACAGCGTATGGTTGTTTCACACAGCCAGGACCATTTTCCCCCTTATCCAAGATTAAAAAGTAATCAAGCAACTGTTTTCCTGCATGGCAACTTCATTAAATACATTTTACATTTTTAAACATAGTGAAACATTAACTGTGTTTATAGGCTACTTGTTGTAATGAAGAGAGACTTAGTTGAGGTTTATGCACGCATCTTATTTTCCATAGAAGAGTAGGAAAGTTGACTTTTCCTTCCTAAGAAAGGAGACAGTGGGAAAACAAATGAATTCAGCATCAAGGTTCAGTGGTATGATTATGGGGTATAAATGAAGCTTGAAAAAACTAAAACCTACATATTTGCGTATTAACTACTTACTGATTTTTCTTGGACAAAACCAGACTATACACATGAACATGCTCTCATTCTGTTTAAGGAACAGTTATTTTAAAAATTCCCCAGTAAAGAAGATACCACCTTTTCTCCTTAGCAAGACAGCATGGAAGCCTGTGTTCACCATCTTCCTCCTCTCAGGAAGAAGAAATTCCAAGTCACTTCAATGATTCAAAGAGTGCATAAGGATAGGAAAACTTGAAAGAGAACTTCAAGTGAGCTTGCCATGTTAAATGAATCACCTTTTCAAAATGCTGCTGCAGATGACATTCCACATGAGCTCTTGCTGCCATTTTCTCTCCTGGCACATCTGCAGGGAATTTTCGAGTGCCAATTTCTTCTTCAGCATCAGCTCCCAGGAAAACTCTCTCATCAAAGTCACCCACAGTCAGAACATACTCTTCATACTCTTTATTCAGTGCTTTGCTGAAAGAGAAGCCCAGGTTTGATACCAAAGGTTTAACTGCTGAAGAAACTAAGAAGGTGCCTGAGGAGTGCAGGTAAAACCCCAAAGCAACACAGGGTTAGAGTTTTATGCTCTGGACAGTAGTGCTGCTTCCACCTCCCTGAGCAACCCACCCCCAGTCATCCCTGCCTGCCCTTGGACCCCAAACCTCTCCAGGATCACTGCAGGGATCACTCTTCCACCAGCATTTGGATCTCAGTAAGAAGAGGGGAAAAAACAACTTTGCTTTCACACCAGTTTTGAATAAACCAGTCTGGAAGTGCTCAACTGGTCAGAGGTTAAATCTGTGCACACACGGAGCAACCAAGGAGAACTGTACCCAACTCGCTCCGTTGGATTTCTGGGTTTGCCACTCTGTAGCCCATAATATTCTTAACGGTGCAGAGGAGGAGGAAGTTAGGAACCTGCCTGAGTTCCATTTCTAAAACCACCACATGTGAGACCAAACAAATCCTTCATTTCCTTTATTCCAGCAAACCCAACTGGAAAAAAGGAATGTTTAATCCCACCAAGGCTGCAAAACATTAAACATATACTTGGGAAGTAGAATGTAACTTCTGGATGAAAATCAGAAATAGCTTGCATCAATAAATCCTGACTGCAGTTGGGCCAGGAATGCAGTTCCAGCACATCTAATAATGGAATATAACAATGTATTCATGACACAAGCAACTCTGTCATCCCACAAGAAACCTGACTGGATCACAGGTTCAGCTTCCCACGTCTTTTAGGAAAAAGTAAAGGTCTGTGGAAAGTTGGAAAAAAAAAAACTCAGAGATGCTTACAAGTGTCTTTTGTATGTCAGACTACTTGCAAAAGAACCGGGACTGTTGTATCATCCCATATGACAGGGTTACTGAAGGAAGACTATTAATTTTTAAGTAGAAATACTAAGAGAAATTCAATGTTCAATGACAAAAGAAACATTAGTTTATGTCTAAATTGAGGTGTTATCTGCATTGTTAAAGCAATTGAGTCTTTGCTCAAAATTCCCAAAGCAAACCAACAAGTTAAAAGCTCACAAACAAAAGGCAAAAACAAATTAATAGGTATTTTAGCAAAAGGCAAAAAAAAAATACCCAGGTGGATTTTTTACAGGTTGCATTTAAAGTAGCTTTCAGAGGTGAATTCAGAAAGTTTCTGAAACAACTACACTTGCCTCCCACAGAAATTGTTCACCTCTTTTTTGTGGTTTTGCAATTGTTGCTTCCTTTTCTTTTGAGTCCATCTGCTGCATCCGCAGATTTACGCGCTCAATTAGATTGATAAATAAATTAAGAGATTTCCCTGCTTGGGCATAATACGTGTATAGAAACACATCCATGACCTTCAGAGCCAAGGTTTTGATTTGCATTACATTATTCAAAGGTTACAGTTGCCAGAAAATCAGAGCAAGCACCAAAAAACTGGCATCAACAAAGAACCTCTGCAGCTTGAACCCCTGACATCAGCCACACCTCGAATCCAGAAAGTGTTTCAGCCAGAGAGCAGCTTTGATGATCAAATCATCAAAGCCCATTAGATATGGCAAGACAAAGGAACAGGAAAACTGAGACTTAGTGCACAAAGGCCTGTGCTTTAGACACGAACCAAGCCCTATGACTAAGAACAAAAGCTGTAACTTACCTATTTTCTTTAAAGTTGCAAAGATCCAACAGACAATCTCCTTTTAAGATCTAAGAATAAAAATATCTTAGGTAAATAGAAATATCTTAGGTAATAAAACCAAAACTGTTCCAAGTGTGAGGGCATGATGATTTTAGTCAAAAAGAAATGAGATTCAGGTGCATAACTGGACTCTTTTTTTTGCCTAGACCAAAGGGCTACAGTGCCATTACTAAAACAGAGTACAAAGCCCAGCTGGATCTGAGCTCCAGACAAATTCACTGTTCAGAGCCAGCAATTTAACATCTGTTCACTGCTGGGTTAGGGACTGGCTCAATGAGGAACTACAAAGAAGCTTCCACAGAGCTTGGAAAACATTTTCAGGATCAGAACTAGACAGGAAAATTTGTACATCTGCAACCTCAACCTCTCCTTCCAAAGCATTTTGCTCAACTTCAAGACAAGCAGCAGGACCCACACTCCCATGACAGACAATCCATACAATTATTTCACAAGGCAATCACTTTTTTTGCCTGAAGAAAACACCATCCCTCATGATTCAGTTTCACACTGCCGAGACAGGAAAGCAAAGATTCTTCACTGACATAAAAAGCCGAAACAGGAGACCTTACAGCCCACAGCATTAGAAGTGTGAGAGAATTCTACTCCTGCTAAAATACAAAGAAAACCTGAGCCACCCACATCCTTTGCTCATTTCCTTTGCTCTGCCCTGTGGAACCTGCAGGACTTAAATGGTCTCGAGACCATCACAGAGCACTACCATGTGCTCATAAAACTCACGAGATGTACCTTCCTATCAAACAGCTTTGCAATGTATGGTTTGAAGTAGTGCTCCTTTATGCCTTTTGCTTCCACGAGGAGCCCGTCGTGCAGCTCACAGAGCATGGCAATGATGCAGGGAGGATCCTCGGAAGCTTTGACCTCCAGAGTGTGGAATTCCACTGGTAAGCCTGGGAACCGGGAGGAGGGGGGAAGACAACCAACCTTCAACTTCATTTCAAATGAGCCAAGAGAACAAAGCACAGCTGATTGTAAATAATCTGTCCCCACCATACCTTTAAATGATGGATTTAGCAAATCTCTTCTGTTTGGACACAGAAGGGCATTGGCAAAAATCAGGTCCAAGCAGCACAGAAGTAAATGATAGGAATTTACTAAATCATCTCCAATCATACGGAAATTACCTTTAAGAGACAGCACATCACGTCAAGCAACACAACAGAAGTTCACAGCTGGGAATGTATACAAACCATGCAGGCAAAGCAAGCAGCCTACCCTTAGTATACACAAAGAGAGTCCAGCAGAAGTTGAAGAGATCTTTGACGCTGCATAGCACCTGCCTGTCAACGAGAAAAATGAAGGGAGAAATTACTCTCCAGTTCTAGGAAGCCAAATCTTGTTCTACAGTACAAATTTCATTCCATATTCCTGCTCAAAACAACAGCTGGAGCTGCTGTCTTAATTCCACACTAAGGCCCAGTCTAAGCTACAGGTCCCGAGTTCAGCTTACACTGCCCGACAGACAGTGCCTGACCCGGCTCCACAGAGTGTCCTGCACACATCCACAACTTCCCGACCCTGTTCCCAAGCCAAAGGCTGCCTCTGGCCTCTGACCTTGCCACGCTATTCTGCTGGTGTCACATCTCCCACAGAACCCTCCTGCAGCCACGTGTGGGGAGGTGACAAGGGCTATATATATTCCAGTGATGGTTTTTCCTAAATGTTTTACTAAAGCATCAGCCATCCCTTCAGAACAGGCAATTACAGCTTGTACTACAGCTCAGCTGTTGACTTGTGTTTGGAGCAGAACTATCCAAGCCCATGGAGCTGGAAGGCCAAGGAAGACATGACTCAGCCTACAGAGTAGCCAAAGCTGCGGTGGCACCAACCAACACCACTCTGAGAAAGGAACGTGAACAGAGCACCCAAAAGAACACCTCCCACTGCACTCTGCCTCTAGATGTGGAGCTACACTGGAGCGTTGTACCAGAACAATTATCCCCCCTCACATCCAGAGAACCCACATGAACTGACAAAAAACACCTTGCACAGCCACAGCTCGGCTCCCTCATCCCCAAGGTTACATTCTCACTACAAAAGCTGTTACAGCCACATATTCTGCAGGGAATATGGACAAGCTCCTTTTAACAAGGCAGACAATCCATGTGTGTGTCGAAGATGACACCACCCACTCTCAAAGCTGCCATAAAAATGAGCATATCAGCTGTAACTTCCTCCCATTTGGTGTTTCCACTCATCTGGCCACCACGGCAAAGAGCCGGCAGCATGGAGGTTGGGGGGATGTGACATCCCCTGAGCAGAGGGATCATGGCATGATACCAACCCCCTGCCAGCACTGTGCCAAGAAAAAACACTCCTGTGCTACTTGAGTTATTTCTGATAAACGTTTAAAGTGTTGATCTCACTGCACCTTGGAGCTAACCCACCTCATGGTACCTCTCCCCACCACACCCTGACATTCTCACTGTGGGACAGTTCCTGCCCTACAGGAGCTGGATGTGAAGCCCAGCTGAGCCGAGCTGCCCCCACCGGGGCAAGGGGTGGCTGTGCATTGGCTGCGTTTCAGAATCAAAGAGAATCAAATCCAATCCCTTTGGAAATTAATTTTCATCAACTTATATTGGGTATAACTCTTTCCAGGGAAAAGTCACATCAAATCTAAAAAATACCTCTGCTTCCTGCTTCGATGCAGTTTGGAAGTTTCTTCATAAGGGTTTTGAAATATATCAAAAAATATTGGTTCAAACTTTTTGAAAATCACAGTTGACACTTCAAAATTTCTCTCCAGCCTCTCAACTCGCTCTCGGAATTCCTGGGGTAGGTTTGACATGTCCATCCACTTCTTCATTTTGCTAAAAAACTGAATTAAACTTAAAAGAAAAAAGAAAAGCCTGCTTTGAGCTTTAACTTCCATTTTAAAGTTTTAAAAAGCCAAAATGCAACATACTTACTCCATTAATGACTGAATGATTACTCTGTAGGTTTACAATTAATTTTGAGAAGACTCCCAAGCTGTATATATTATCAGCCTGTTAGCACTCTGGGGTTTCTCCCTGACCTTCTTTAGAGCATGGGAACACTAATTTGATGTGGAGGCCGCCAGCATGGTTGTGTAGAGCAGGGCAGTGGTGGAAAGCAAAGTGCAGGCAGAGCTGCATGTGTTGAGGCGGAGGCAGGACAGGCAACAAAACAAGCCAAGAGTCGATGCCTGTCAAAGTTACCTGCACAAAAACCTGTCAGCTGGGGTTGTAAACAACTGACAACCCCTCCGACAGCTCAGCGGGGTCTTTAAATGGAACGAGCAACATTCCAAGCTCCGTGTTCCCAGGTCAGAGCCACAGCGACAGGGGAGCTGCTACCGGCGCCGTGCAGGTGAGTTCTGTGATCACCAGTGCTGTATTCCCAAAAAATAAGCAGCTGCCAGCACTCCGTCGGGATTTGGCCTAAATCCTGGGTCAGACGCGCTGTACCGGGATGACACGCGCCGAGGTGTTTGTGGTCAAATTAACTACAGAAAGAAACAACTGGCGTGGGTAGAACAGCTGCTGGTCCGACATAGGTAGTTTCCCAAAGGCTTGAAGTTGGACATTACGTATTTGCATCTAATTTCCATCTGTAATAACAGCGGATTTACTGCTTTTACCCCGGAGAGCGAAGGAGCGGCCCCGGGTTAGCGGCCCTGGCAGCGCGGGGCAAGGCTTTCCCGGCGCGGAGCGCTCGGCCCCGGCAGGAGCCGGCCCGGCTGGCGGGGCGCTCACCTGAGGCGTGCGGAGCGCAGGATGCGGGTCAGGGAGACGCCGTTCCCCTCCATCGGGCTGCTCCCCACCGTGGGCACGCGGCTCCGGCGGCAGGCGACGTACAGCGCGCAGGCCAACCAGTGCAGCGCTTCGCCCTGCGGGCACGGGCGCCGCGGTCATCGAGGGGCCGCGGTCACCGGGGCAGCGCCGCGCCCCGCGGGCTCGGCCGGGCGGGACCGC